>KK117393.1:62882-84029 GCA_000611955.2 Stegodyphus mimosarum
TTTTTTTTTTTTTTTGTCTTTTCAACAATAAAGATTTGAACTTGGCTAAGGAAATTTCCAGACAACTGTCTGGCAGAGATAAGCATTCTGAGAATTTTTCTCCGGGGAAATTTCGAAATCAATGCAATAAATACTTTTTTCATTCACAACGTAAAAATTTGTGAAAATGAATTAAAAGACTTGCTATTAATTACTAAACTAAATTAAACACCGAAGAATGTTTCTACAGTTGAAATATAATAATTACAAAGCGAAATTCATGTTTCTACAGTTCAAATATAGAAATTACACAGCTAAATTCATGTTTCTCAAAAATGTTTCTACAAAACCATAAACGACTTTACCACCAGAGTCAAAAAATATGGATTCAAACTTTACCAGAAAGAGGGGTACGTTAACGAAACTTATTAAACTTTATACACCAACTTGTGTAAAACAAAGAACTTTAAAATTCAAAGTGAAAATGACCTTAAGAGCCAACCTAACCAGAAATTAAACAAATATTATAAAAACAAAGTTAAGATTAAGCGTTAAACAAACATTATAAAAACCAAGTTAAGATTAAGAGTTTAAGAACAAAATAAAATGCTTAACCAAACAACTTTAGGATAAAAGAAAAATTAACATAAGAAACTTAAATTCAGAGTTAACCAAAACTGCTAGTATTAAGTTAACAACAATTAATTCTCAACAAAGCAAAATTTAAGGTCAAGTAATAAAACCAAATTAATAACTTCCATGACTGATAACTGAATTATGATAATCATTACAATTAAGATAAGTATACTTCAATTATTGAGACTGAATTAGGATAGACATTATAATTAAGATAAGCATACTTCAATTACTGATGCTGAATTAGAATAAACATGTATTACATAACAGGAGCAGCCATATTTGATTACATTTGAAACTTGGTAGAACAGTGAATTATGCCGGTTTTTGCACCTTCAGTGTCCTGTTGCTGAGTGAGACCAAAAGTAAACTTGCAAAGTATATGTTCCGGGAAAGATTTTAATGCGTTTAGTTAATCTGCATGCAATAGTTGTAGAATTATTAACAATTTAAATTGTGTAGGATTATTAACAATTTTGTGCACCGAAAAATCTGCCGCTGGCCGAATAGTTTGTTTTTGCGTATAAATTTTAATTATAAAAATTGGTTTTATAATTATTTTAACTGTATTTGGTGTTACATTTTTTTCCACATTTTTCAATTTTTAATGAACATATTTTGAGTTTTTGTGTGATTTTTGCCTTGCCGCGAAGTGAGAACTGAATTAATTGAATGCGAAATATATCTCCAATTAAATTCGAGGAAATAAATTTAAATGAAAGGCAGCGAAACAGTGTGTATAATTTAATAGGCTGAAAAATATATAATAATATCACTAGAAAATTAAACGATACTCTTGAATGAAGAACATGTTGTGCAGTTTTTTCTTATTTTTATTCACATCACATACAAGAACATATTAAACTGAAAAATCCAAACGTAATTAATCCGAGAAGAAGGAAATAAAAAGCTGGCCTAGTAAGCAAAAATATCAGTACATAAAATTCTAAAGATGTTTACATAAATCTTGCAAGGCCTGCCGGGAAACAATTCAGGCGACAGCGAACACGATCGTCTGATCACATGATCATTTTATTTTTAACATAGGCTGTATAAAGAAGTCATGTGGTGTCCACATCAGATTCTTTGAATAATGGCAAAGCGCTCGAGGCTATCTGCCTAAGGGGACGGATTCCTTCGTGGAGAACTGTCTAAGGATCTGCATTTATCTCAGCAGAAGCGCTTGTAACAGCTAATTCTCATAAGTGGCAAGGGATGCCATTATCCGATTTCCGAAAAGAATAAACAACCCAAAAATGTTTCCTTCAAGTTGAAAAAAAAATTCGTGTTCAAAAGAGTTTGTTTTATCACAGTTCTTATTTTAATACTTTTATATTTTTCCTGTTTTAAAGCTAAGGATAATAATAATATATAATATAATATTTCTTTTTTTTCCTTATATAGGTCTTCATGTATTTGGGGTATGTAGTCGCTTCTTTTATAGTTGCGTATGTGTTCAGCTTGTTGTTTGAGTCTCCTTTTATGGCGCTAGAAAAGCTTCTTTTATCGTTCAAGAAACCAGAGAAAAGCATGACTGCAGATTCGAGTCCAAATGCTGAATCTTTGAGTTCAGATTTCATCAGCCAGTACAAGATATCTAATTTGCCGGAAGATACTGGAATATACGCGATACAGATCAAGAAAGTAGATACTAATGATTGAAATAGTACGTTTCTATATTTCAGGCATTTGGAAAAAAACGAATGAAAGGGTTTCTTCTGTGAGATTATATCAGTATTTTGCTATTTCATCAAGAATATAATACAGCAAGGGCTCATTATAACGATTCTTCGCGTTCTTGAAAAAACAAAACTTGAAAGTATTGAGATTTTAACTGTCTTCCAAAAAGGTTTGCTAAGTTTTTATACGCTCTTGCTGAGCTCGCGTCTATTACTCTGCTGTTGCACTCACTCCTGCTAACCTTTTTTTTGTCTTTAAGCTTTTTTATAAAGCATCATTTTCTTTGCACTTATATCATACACAATTCAACAGCAAAATTACAAAAATGTTAAAAGCAGCATAGCACCATATGTTTAGAATTCACGATGCAGTGTTAAGTGGTGGCATACATTTTTATATACATTTTTTATTTTTGTTCGGTTTTTTTTTCTGAGTTCAAATCAATATTCAGTTTTCTGAGTAAGATGGTTTGCAGAATTTTCTGGTTTGTTATTGACGTTTTGCGTGTTAAATTTTTTAATAAAGTATTGTATACTTAGCACTTACGCCACATAAAATTCAGTTTATGGCAAAATCATAAAATATTTAAAAACAAAATGCATTTAGAGTTTAGGATATGCGCCCTGGAGATAGGTTTTTATTCCGTACAGTGTTGCGGCTGTTAACTTTAAAATCGGTGAGTTTGTTAATCAAAAGTTCATTAAAATTTTACAAAAATGAAATATGAAATTTGAAATTCAAAATTCGGGTTTTCAAATGCACATGTTCTGGTGCAGGACTACGTTATTCAAAGTTAGATGCTCTAGCTACTGTTGTTTTTTTTTCCAATGTGACCAACATACATACATGCATACATGCAGATCCTTCATTATTTAATTTCTTTAAAAATAATACAGGGCGAGTATATTTGGTGGCAATAATTTGAAAAGTGATACTCCGTCTATAGAGGACGCCGCAAAATTGCGTTTTAAGACTAATAGCCCTTTTGAACTAAGAAAATATAAGGAAATAATTTAATAAGCAGGAACGTTATAATGAGTCGTTACTGTAATGAAAATGGACCTCCGCATACATTCTTCAGTTAGGAACCTTTTGTACGAGTCGTTGTATTGAAACTGACCCTATAATGAGTGTTCATTATAACAAGCGTCGATCTTGTACAACCCACTAAACCTCTGATATTTTTATCAAAGACTGTACCATTTGATCTGTTACAACATTTCAAAGCTCTTCAGAGGTTACCTTAAGCTTTAATTTTCCAATTTCTAAAAACACAAGTAAAACGTGTTCTTTGAAAATAGTATTTAGTGAAATATTTATGAAACTGAACTTGTATATAAAAGCAATGCGAAATGTGCGTGTAATTATTGTGTTATTTCTTTAATTCTACATTTGTATTTCACTCTTCATATAATGGCTCAAGAGTGCTTTTGTTTGAAAATACGATTTTTAATGCACCTAGTTTGTAACTGGTTTACAGTAAGCCTCATCATACTTGTAATATCTGTAGCATTTCACGTGTTGTAAATAAATGAATTTTTACTTAACTATTTTATGCGTATTAATTTATGTTTTCAATATGAAATTCATTTTAAATCAATTTCCATATGCGTATGTTAAGGTATATTCTAGAACAGAGGTTCTCAACTAGGGGGAATTTCCTTTCGGGGGAACTTTCATAATTTTAGGGGAATGCGATCAAAATTTTATTCATTTGTTCAGATTTTAATTTAAGTTCATAAACATAAAAAAGTACTTTTATTCCAATTTTGACATTAACGAATATCTTTTATGCTTTTTGTTGTTTAATTAATAAAACACATAAAAAACTAATCTAAATCTAAATAAATGCATAAGTATTTTTCTAGCTTCGGAAAGTAAGAGAAGGGAATGAACTTAAACAGTGGTGAAAGGGGTGTATTGGGCCAAAAAAGTTGAGAACCCCTGATCTAGAAAGTTTTTTTTTTATTGAAAATTTTAAATTCCTTGTGCTCCACATAGTATTACACAAGGCTTACAAAGGTAAGTAAAAGAAAACAAATACAATAACAACACAAAATAATAATAATAAAAAAAAAACTTACAAATTTACAGATGACACGTAAGAGATAAATTTACAGAAGAAAAAGAAAGCCATTTTATCTTGGACAAATACATGAAGGGGGGGGGAGGAAATGTAATATTCACAGATTCTAACCTAGAAATAAGTTCTTTTCGTCCTTCCTTGAGCTTTGAACAATAGAACAACAAATGTTCGACATTTTGTACTCCCCCGAAGCTGCATGAACACAAGTCTGTACTAGATAATCTAAATCTCTTCAGATAAGAATTGAATTTACCATGCCCAGTTAGAAATTGAGTAATTTCAAAATTACAGAGAAAGTGTTTATTATTCAATCTGTGAGGAATGGAAGGAAAATATAGTTTAGTTAAGGAGGCATTATTAGAATTCCTGTATAGTTCATTCCACTTGAGTATTGTATCATCCCTACCTTTGTTCTTGAAAAATGATTTGGGCAGTATCATTGGAGTAATTACTTGGAAGATTTGTAGCTTGTTTTGCCAACCAATCAGCCCTTTCATTTCCTAGATTGCCAGTATGGCCACGTACATGACAAAAGATAATATCAACACCTTTGTTATTAAGGTCTGTAAGAAGGGCATAAGAAGTGACAATTAATTTGTTACATGAGAAGATATTCCTAAGATCTAGAAAGTTAACAGATTGTTCTTTCAGTGAGCTTCCACTAGTTTGAGCTTGTGACATTATTCAAGACATGACATGCTTATTCATGACATTATTCAAGATTTCTGTTAAGTACTTCTTATATTTACAAGAGTATTTAATAATAATAAAAACAAATCTGAAAGATTTCAGAAGTCTCCCAAAAGGGTTTGTTAAGTTTGTTTACTCTCTCGTTGAGTTCGTAGTCTACCGGTCTGCTGTTGCACTCACTGCTGGTAATCTTCTCTCTTTTTTTGGATTTACGAGAGCTTTTTAAGTATGACTTTCTTCTCACTTATGCCATATAAAATTCAACAGCAAAATTACAAATTTTTAAAAGTAGTATAAAACATAGTATGTTTAGAATTCCCGATGCAGTGTTAATTAATTGGCATATATTTCTCTATTTTTTCAGTCTTTTCTCAGTTCATCATATCAATGTCCAGCTTTCTTAGTAAGCTGGCCTACAAAACTTTTTTTATCTTTTTATTAGTAGTGTTTTGTGTGAAGTTTACTTTATTTTATTAAATATCACATTATTCGCATTTACGCCATATAAAGTTCAATTCAACGGCAAAATCACAAAATAATTAAAATTCTTTAAAATCTTTAAAATTTCCTTTAGAAAATCTCGAGCTCTGGAGATAAAAATGTTTAATTTCGAATAATGCTGACCCTGTTCGCTTTCATATTGTTGAGTTTGTTAGTCAAAAATTCATTAAAGTTTTACAAAAAATGAAATAAATAATAAAAAGTATATAACTTCATTCTATGAAAATATTTGAAATGAATTTTGTTACTTTTCTGTTATGCACCTGCCACGCTTTTTGGCTCCTATGAAAGCGAAGCCAAACACATGCCAAGACCCAGCAATAACGTCACCATCGAAATAAATGCAATAGCCCATCTGTGTGGGTGTATATGTAAGCAAGAATGTTTAAAAATGTTCACACATATTATTATAACAGTACGATAAAAATGCGTGGCAGTTGTTTAACGGACATTTTTTATCCTGGCCCAATAATCTACAGACAGGCGACAATGGGCGACGTTAAATGATTCAGCTAATAAATGAAATAAATGTGACCAACTAATCTTTGCCAATGATAGGCTAAAATTTTTTCGCTCAATCTTTTTTTTGGGGGGGTGGGTGGGAATAAGCTCATATTTCCTACACATAAGCGAGTAATGCTTTGGTTCAAACACGAAGCATCACGAGCACAAAGCAATTTGACAAAGCACCATTTATGAAATTTTATGTTTGAATGATACATATAAAAAAAAAGAAAAGTATTCGGACTACCAACCGTCAACGTCTGTGAACTCTTTTGTTTCCAATGTCAGCATATCAGCATTTACTGATTGATTATGTTAATAGAAGTATATATTGTGATCATTATTTGTAATTATTGGTTTCGTTTTTATGACACTAATATTCTCTTCTTGCTTAAAAATGAACTTCCGTTGATATGGTAATAATGGCTGATTTGAAATCCCTCTTTATACCAAAGGCCAAGAAAAACAACCATAAAACATAATCCTTGTTTTGGCGCTTTCGTCTAAAAAGGGGTTGAGAAAGTTGAAGCGGAACGAGTATAAAGTTTCAGACTAACCTAAGTTAAAATTCAGGAAAATTTTATAAAGAAAAGTTAGGAAAATCGCAATACTAATGAATTGCTTGTTCTTTAATGACTAATTTGAGTGATAAAAAAGTAAAATGCAACAAAAACACAGTTAAAATTTTGTTTTGAAAATTCATATCTTTTTCTGTATTCTGCTTAATACTATAGAGTAGTAGGCTATAAAATGAATATATTTCTCCATTGCCCTTTCCGTTTTACTTTATTCATGCTAAAGACATTTTTCCCATATTTTTTAAAGTTGATTGTGGGTTAAGGTTCATGAAATTGATTTGAAGCATTGAAATATCCCATATCACTAGTGATTACAGTTGCGTAGCCTTATTCGTAGTTTTGATCGCCTACCGCTGTCTGTTCGGCTTTCTGTAAAGTCTCACCAAGCGAAAGAAGAAGAAAAAATTCATTTAGAGACAAATTTGATAATTTCTAGAAGCTTTTATTATGGAGTTATTATTAGTACCTCAATTCGTATCACTTTATTTGGCCCCGAGATTTGCGTTTTTCTCGCAGCCTACCTGATTCACGCCTTCCTAAATATGACTAGAAAATTCAGCCATTTCGAGATATACTGCATTTTAAAAGTCCTGGTGAATGCTTCAGATTGGAGTTTTTACTCCAATCTGTAAACAGAACTCCGACTGTAAACAGGACGAAAGTCAAGTAATTAAGCTTGACGTGGATTGGGAGAAATATGGGTCCCTTGAAGGAAGAAAAGGCACACTGCCATTGAATCAAACCTTTTCTGCTTTCATCATTTATTGTCAAACAGTTTATTTGAGAAGTATATGTATTTCTTCACACACTGTGTGTCTACTTTTGTAAACTGAGTTATTCTAAATGCCATAAATTCGGAAAAGTAAATTCCTTGATCTCTGCGCTTCATACTTGAACAGTAAGTTTGTCCAGCGCACGTGTAGTTTTACACCTTCATATTCTGAGGGTACATAAGCAGACAATTATTCGAGTCACGAACAGCAGGATTATTTATCTCGGAACGCGGTTTTTTTTTTCTTTTTTGGTGGGGTGGGGTGGGGCTGGGGGACAGAAACTGGTTTGTAACTACTTTCTCATCTGGGTAAAAACAAGAAATGTTTTCAGTAACCCAAGCAATAATTTATTGGAATTCACCCGTAAGTGAAATTGCGGGAAGGTTTCATTCAATTGCAATGACTGTGATCATTGCGGTTTTGCGAAAACAGCGTTTTAAAAACGTTAATATACTTTTTAAAGTATTTTTATTGAATGTTAAAATAATTTTTTCTGCACTACTTTTAATATTTTCGTATTATTCTAAATTAATTAACCGATTAAGGGATGGATATACATAAATATATGCAAGATATAACAAAATATGATTGCTGCTCAAAAAAATATTTGGCGACCTTAAAAATTAACTATTCTAAATTTGGTGTTCTATCCTTGAATTCATCTGCTCCCAAATTCGAGATCTTTCCATGTTATACAACAACTTAAAATTAACCAATAGCAGTTTATCTGTACTTATGTCCGTACTTAGTATAAATGATCTTCGCAAGCAAGTTTTTCATTCCTTTTCTTGACTTCTGCCCTGCCAACATATCCATGCCGCTTCTGCTTTCCTTTCTAAGACGTCAGTAAAAATTCCTTTCGAATCCACTTTAAATCCATTTTATAATCGAATTTTGAAAAAACAGTCCTTTATTCTTTCAGTACAGATGTCAGGGAAAATAAATCGTCCAAATGGATTCGAGAACGGTCAAAATGGATATTACTCTTGAAATATGATACCGGAAATTTTTCGCGATAACAATACTTACTTCGAACAAGGAAGTAGTAAGCTAAATGACTTAAAAATCACAAAACAGTGGAATATCATTTTGAAAGAAATCTCAGACATTTGGAATAATTGAAAAAAACATCAGCTTCCCCATGTAACTTGCAACTGGTAAAACGAAATAATTTAATAGGCCGTACAAGGAAGTCATGTGGTACCTACGTCAGATTCTTTTTTATTTTCATTAATCTAAACACAATTTAATCTTATCCTTGTAATCGTATTAGTTGCAAAAAATATGAAAAACGTGATGACTTAAAACCAGTTCTTTTAATTATAATCAACTGTTCTCGATAATTTGCCTTCTTATTTTGCTTTATATTTGTGATACATGTGATGATAAATTGGGGAAATAAAGTACCATAATACGAAATTACGTATAATTTAGCTTTGGTATGATAGCCTCTAGACCTGATGTCTAAAACAATGACTTTCAACTTGTGACTCAGTGACTTTCAACTATAAAACAAGGTAGCTAAATTGGTAACATTGCTCTTAATTCCTTTCCACGACATGTTTGCTTTAAAATACTGGTATAGGAACAGGCTTGACATTGGAGATGATTTTTAAGTCTACCCGAATGAGATAACTCCAGCACTGATGAAGTGTGGGCAAACGTCAAAAGAAGCTTTCATCTAAGTGATTATCAAGTAGAATATTCAAACATTTATGCGGTTAATCTAAGTTGATTATGAGGCCTTTTATTTTTATCGAAGTACATAATTTATGAAAGAACATGTAATGTATACGTAGATACTTTAATTTAGTCCTATACAATAACTATAGATTTATTTATGTGTTTAAAAGACTCCCCAGCCATATATAAAGTGTAAATATGTATTAATATTTACATATATTCATAGCTCTTTTTTATGCAAATATATTTTAGCATTTATTAAAGCAGAAGGAAGGCAATAATTTGGGTAATTAATAATATACAATGAGATGGCGATAATATAAAGTAAATAAAATTTAAAATACATGCATTGAATTTTTATACGTGATGAAAAGGTATCGAAATACACTCATGTCCATAAATTAAGGTAATTCGGAGTCACGCGGAAATCGAACTCTAAAATAAATATATCACCTGCAAAATCACTACACACATCTTCACACATCATTTCAGGAAGTAACCAGATGACACCGATGGTACGTCACAACGACGAGAGTGTGAGAGAGTGATATAAAAGGAATACAGGCAAAGAAGTAAAATTGTTCGCAGGCGCTTTATAAGCATTTCAGTACAATAACCGATAGGTTATGACACAAAGGACGCATTTGGATGATTTTTTACGTGGTAGAATTATCGGCTGTCTGGAATGTGAGCGTACTCAATTGGAAGTATCAGACGAACTTGGAATTGCCAAGAGTGTCATCTCCAGGCTTTGGCAACAATTCCAAGATGATGGTAATGTGAGTAGACGTTACAGCACAGGTCACCCCAGAGTTACAACGCCGAATGAGGACCGGTATTTGGCAGTTACTGCCAAAAGAAACAGGCGGAGCACAGCCTAAGACCTATCTCGTCGGCTCTCTTCAGCCACTGGTACGACAATTTTAAGGCAGACCGTGTACAGACGCTTAGGGCAGATTGGTCTATATGCTCGTAGACCTGTCAGATGCGTTCCCCTTACTGCAACTCACTGTCGCCTGCGGTTAGCCTGGAGTAGAGAGCATGCATTGTGGACACCGCAACAGTGGGCTTGTGTGATGTTTTCCGACGAGTCCAGGTTTAGCTTGAAGTCTGGTTCTCGCCGGACTTTCATGTGGAGGGCTCCAGGTACCCGTTGCCACCAAGAAAACATCATTGAACGACACCGTTACGGTGGTACAGGAGTGCTCAATTAGGGTGGAATTATTCTGGGTTCCAGAACTCACCTGCATGTTCAAATTGGAACCATGACAAGCCAAATGTATCGGGACGTCATTCTGGAACAACATGTACGTTTGTTTCGGGGCGCCATGGGCGCACAATTTGTGTTTATGGATGGCAACGCCCATTCTCACCGTGCAAACATCGTAAGCGAATGCCTTCAATCGGAGGATATCACCCATATGGACTGGCCAGCATTCTCACCGGACTTGAATCCAGTAGAGCACGTGTGGGACATGCTTGGCCGACGAGTTACAGCCCGTCAACCTCCTCCTACATGTCTACCGGAACTTCGGAGAGCATTGTTTTTTGAGTGGTGTAATATCCCCCAAGATCAAATCGATAATTTGATACTGAGCATACCTAGGCGTTGTACGGATTGTATTGCATCGTTTGGGAGACATGCAATGTATTAACAATCATACCAACCATGTAATATTGTTTTTTTGTAGATAGGTTTTTTTTTTAATTTGCTCCAGGGAGAAAAAATCGCTAATTTTTTTAATAATATCAAACATATAGCACCATTTTTTGCTCTTTACCTTTTTTTAATAAATAAGCTTTACAAATAAGTCAAATTTGTTTTGCTTCTAACTCTTCCTTTGCCTGATTTTGCATTATCCTTAATTTATGGACATGAGTGTAGTTGTGTAGCAAACGTTGTGACGCTTAATCAGTAGATTATATGAAAGTAATTTTGCTTAAGATTTTTAATCAGTAGTATGCGTTTATATAAACAGTTTGTTTAACAAGAAATTAAAGAAAGAAATGTAATGTCTCTCCCGAAATCTGAATATTATATTCTATAATTTCCTAATCTTTCTTGGTTCATTGTCTGCTTCTCGAAGTTTATTTTGTGTAGTGATTTTGTACAAAGCCTTCTACCTTTTCAAGAGTTATACAGTAGCTTTAGTTTGAATGTAATCTGTATGTATCGACTGAAAATGCATACAAATATCTAGGTATTTATTATACGTACACTGCATCAAAATTAAGAAACACTCTTCGCGCGACAGGAAACAGAATATATTATATTATAATGTATATATATACTACCGAGTTACTACTAGTGCTATAGCTACAAAACATGCATACATTCCTACCGCAGCACACACAATGATGCATAGTGAAAGAACATGATACTTGAGATACCAGATAGTACTGTGAATACAAATTTGTGCTGGTATTTTTAGAATATTGCACTTTTGTGTTTGAAAGTTCATGTCTCTTGGAAAAGAAATAATGAAATGACATATAATTTGGACTAATCTGCGTGAAGAGTCAACTAATGCAAAATTGGTATGATTCTTACGAAAATGCGTAACTGTAATAGTCTTGTAATCAAATTAATGTTTCAATTTTTGTTTCATTAGTACTTAAGGAATGAAATTTTCCAGGCTCTCTTGCTCCTAAATGTCCATTTACTATCCTCATTGTTCATTTTGGAAAACTATTTAAGTTTTCTTAATGATTTTTGAATAAACGTTCTAGTGCAGAATTGTATAAAAGTGGAGATTGCGGAACAAATGATCTTTGACTTATTAGCTTACTAAATATCTTCTGGTATCTTGTGGAATATCTGTTATTTTTCCCTATTTTATTATTCCTTTATATTGATCATGCTTATTAGATTTTAAAATTTTTATCAGCTTAAAAGTTTGCTTGAAATTACTGGTTACTAATAACTACAATGTCCAATTGTATACTAAATTTGAAAATAAATAAATAACCTTGAACGTAAACTAAAACCATGTAATGTAAAATGAAATTAGTTTCAGTCTTTAAGGGATTTCGATCTAATTTTTGCGCGAAATAAATTTGTTCGTCGATAAAAAGAAACATCATATAAGTTGTAATTAATAGCTATAGTTTTATTATAATAAAAGCGCCACAATATTAAATATTTCTAATTCTATACACTATAAATAAATTAGGAAGAAGATCGAATTTAAGTAAAATCTCGAAGATCCTTTATGTTGACTAAAGAATAATTCTAAATAAAGGTAGCCAAGCAATAGATTGATTAACACAACCAGATACTTTGTGAAGATGCACTGTGAATGCAGATTTGATGCAGTTTCAGATAACATTAAAATAGGCTTCATTTGTATTAACCTAGCAAAGTTTAGCGTAAGGTTTGGAAGCAACTTCTATTCAGAATCCAAACTATGTGATGTATAGAAAATATTTTGCCAATTTGTTTAATTTTTCCAGAATAGACGCTGTTCAATAAGCTCAAGGAATATTATGTCACATGCATGAAAGTTGAAATAATTAAATGTGATTGTTAAAAGTCTTTTGAATATTCAACTACTGTGTATATATCTGAAGAAATGCAGAAACTGACATCATGCGGGAAAGCGTATTTCGTGTTGCAGTGCAAACAAAGTTAAAGCATGTTTCCATTTCATGCCGTGATACTGCATTTTAAGAAAAGAATACTTTGAAGGAAGTTTGCTCGAATGATATTCAGCGGCATTGGGTTCCTTTGATCTGAAACTAATTCCCCTGTCGTGCTAGATTTCTCATACTTTGATTCTGTTGTTCATTCTTTTCAACTCTGTTTTATAAGGTAAATGTTTTCAGGCAATTCAAGCTTCCATAGCGGGGTAATGGGTAATTTACGTTAGATACCAAAGAAGCATTCTAACAGCGTCTCTTGGAAAGTCAAGAATACAGATGCCTGGAGTAGGTATTTGCATTCCCATCGTTGTTTGAGAGTGCTTAGGTAATAATATTTTGCATTTCATTTACTACAAACATTTTTCGTTACTGTTTAATAATTGGAATATTGAGATAAAAATTATGTAATTAACAAACATCTAATTTTATATAACTAAGCAAAATAATGATTTGCTTAGTTATGTTTTGTGTCACCTTTAGCGTGTATTTGTTTACAAACATTTATAATTATGCTCTAAGAACTAAAATCTTTGGATCTGCATAAATGGTATAAGATTTATAAAACTACTAATGCATCGCAAGATGGAATTTCCAAATAGTATACTTTCTTGTAATACGTAAAGTAATTCTAATTTAATAATTAATAATACGTTCTTGTAATACTTTCTTGAAGCAAAATCTAAGACTAAACATATTACCTATTGTATGCCTGTAAATAAAACTGATGAATTCTGTTAATAAAAATTTAGAAGTCTCATGAGTTATACCAGGATGATAATAACTACAGTTTCGTTGCATTTTTAGTAACATTTTTCACTTACGAACATTCAGTTAGACGAAGGAGAACGCTTAGATCAGTTTTGCATTTTTCTGTTAAAAGAGATACAGAAAACTTATCTGTTTGAACTGTTAGGAAGGAACCTAAAAATTTCAACTATTCAAAAATGTATAATATTTTTACGCTTGCTAGGAAATATATGAAAAGTTTAACAATATTGTTAATAAAAATTTATAATTTTTAAGACTGGTACAGAACAGATGAACTATTTAAAAGTATATTAAATCTTTTTTTAATTCTTAACCTTTCAAGTATTCCTTTTATTCAAGCTGATACTTCAGTGTATGAAAGAAATCGTTCTGTACACTTATTTTTGTATCATTAGGAATAAAAAATAATTGAATCAAGTCCCTTTAATTCACCAAGCTTAAGTTATTTATTTTAAAATTTTCAATCTTCTTTTCTATGAATGTTATTTAATGTTTGGGTCCAAGCCATTCTGAGTAAAACATCATATATTAATAATGAATTCATATTCATAATGAATGACTAATTAATAAATACTTATTTATACGAATTTTACTTGACGAAAGAGAAAGAAAAAAAACAACATTTTATGAAAATGTTGCATAAAAAACAGCTACTAACTACACTTTCGAAGCCAATGTTAAATCTTCTTAATAAATACTGTCGATTTATAATAAATTTTGGCGTACTGAATATGAAGTGAACAATCTCCATGCATACAGGATACATTGTAATGCAAATACTTCCCCAAGTTAAATTTGTTAATACATTTTAGTCAGATAAATGTCTAAAGTCATCTTCTGGCAATTTATATTTATTTTATAATTATTCCTATGGAAGATATTTAAACGGATTTAAACTATCATTGAAAGTTTTGCCTTCCTTTTTACGCTTGAAAAATCTTTCTTCAGGATGCATCTGTTTACTATAATTTTTGATTTTATGTGTCTCACTATTGAAGCATTTATCACAAGTAGAAGATTAATAAATTATTCCAAAATATTTTGTGCGAAAAATGTATGTTCTTTTAATGACTTATTTATTTTTAATGAATATATGTTTTCAATTATCTACGGAGCTCGTGAAAAGATAAAAAACTAAATTCTTTCAACTGTACTGTAATCAGCAAAATTATTTGCAGCTAATTTTGAAAGCTTTATTTACGTACAGCATCTAATCATACTTTGCCTCCATTTATGCAGAGCAGACAAAGTTAGTCAAATAAATTCTGACTAAAAATGCCAGATTTACACGCAGAATATCGTGAATTCTTGACTAATTATTTACAGATGTGAAATGATTTTAACTATCTTTGCTATCATACTTGGCAGTATAACATGTTACAAAGTGATACCTTAATACATAGATTAAAAAATGATAATTTTATTTCTCTAAATTTATCAGAATACAAGCAATTTTACATTTTAAATGTACTGTGATTACCAAACAGATGTCATTTCAGATAGAAAACACTAAAATTTTAAAAAAATGTGATAGTATACGTTTAAAATTAGTATACGTATGAAACAGGAAAACAGTCCATTCAGCTGTAAATTCCTGAATGCCTACTCGATGACTTAAGCATTGTCATAGCTGTGAAGAAAAAATCTGAAAAAAAAAAGAATGAAAATAATTATACTTAATAAACGACCGCATTTTTTCAACAGAAGATGATTTGTTAATAGTCTTAACTTGTTTTTCTTGAAACTTAAGGAAATATGCCGATGAAGTTTTCTTCTGTTGAATAATTGGCTTAAATGTTACGTCATGTGCCTAAAAATTGCAATAATTAATTTGATTGTTAGAGAGCGTTAGCACAGAAGAAACGTATGAAATGATAGAAAATGTAGAACCGTAGTTACTTTTTTGTGCTTAAAATATTTAATTATCATGTCACACGATATCATATTTTGTGCAAAAGGCTATTGAGAAAAGAAACACAGTTTTTTTTAAATCAGAAACATATTATTGCCATATCTGAACAACCTACAACATTAATAACTGCTGCATCAGTTTCTCAGATTCTTCTCCTTTGGCTCCGTTATTCTGTCTTATAAAGATGGCTTTGGGGAGTCAGTATCTTAGGAAATTTAAGCAACCGAAAACGACGACAGCTAATCTGTGTCAAATACCAGAAGATGCATTTTTTTCAGCCCTTTTAGGAATTTTTTGGGAGCCGAAACAAATGCGTTTGCATCGATGAATACTGTTTTGAACGCGTCTAGGTAATAATTTTTTGCATTTAAAACAGAACTGCCTTGAAAGTATTTTCGTCGATCATTTAGAACATAAGGGTATGCCTTAGGTGCTACTAGTTTCATTAGGAGTTCGACATCATTTTAGGACATTAGCTGACCTGTTGACAAAAGCAGGGTAGAAAATTTTTGTACCAGTTAGTGTCGTACTTCTATCAGTTACTGTTCTTTAAATGGAGAACACTATAAAAATCTAGTATGTTATTATTTTCTCCATATTTTGCGCTAGTGAGATAATGAGATGTATCCGAAATGTTTACATGATACTTGTTGTTTTCTTGCAAATAAGTACACTAATGAAACATGAAATCCCAGCACTAAGAAGACATTTCTGGCAAGGCATTTATTTAGGTAACAAATTGATTTGGTTAATGGTTCAATGGGCGAGAAAAGCCCTTTCATGTACACTAATATCTGCTGTAGTCGCCCCGATGTTCAATGCAAGTATACGATACGCATGCATTGTGCGTGCATTGATGCAGCAGTTATTAGTGATATAGGTACAGGTACCCTATGTCATTTTGTGAAATGGATTTCCAGGTCAGTTGCACTTGATCAGTCAAATCAACAACGGCCTGTGCTGGTTGTAGATGCCGTTGGATTTTTGTCCAATCATATTCCAGCCGTGTTCAATGGGAGAAAAATCGACTGATCTGGCAGCCAAGACAACGTGTTGACACTGTAGAATACGTGCAGTGATAGCAGCGGAACGGAGACGAGAGTTATCACGTTGGAAAATGCGCCGTGGAGCATTGCTGAAGAATGGCAGCACAACCGACACAATCGCCTGTCTGATATACAGATTTGCTGCTGTTCAAGGAGTATGGGATAACGACGATAGTTACTCCTGTTTTCATAGGAAACTGCTCCCCAGGCCATAATTCATGGTTTAGGGCCAACGCGTTTACGCCGCAGTCAGCTGGATTCCAAGCGCTTCTCTGGCCTCCTTCTAACGGTCATCACTGGCACCAAAATAGAAACGGCTGTAATTTGAAAACGCAGCAAATCTCCACTTCGGCTTCCAATGAGCTCTAACTTGGCACCTTCGAAGTCAAAAACGACATAGTCAATAATATCCTTTCGTTTAGCCATTTTTATAGTGTATGCAATTACAGTGTGCAAACTACTATTTATGTATTTTAATACACGCTTTTCCATACTGAACTGAGAGTGCCTTAAAACGTGCACAGTAACTAAAATGCCCTGCTGTCTTGCTTGATTTGGATGTAAAAATCCTAATATCTTCAGTTGGCGAAAGGCTGATAACTGAAGCAAAATGCTGTTGACTGCTAAATGTCTTAACGAAGAGCCTCTGAACTCATTTCTGCCACTAAACCTTACTTCTGTATTGCAGAATACTTAAAAATATATATTTAAATGTAAAACATTGTGCCAAGAAAGCAGTTCTTAAGATTTTGAACAGGAAATGTTTAACTTGTAAAACTGGAGACGTTTTCGTTTGCTGAACAATGTAAAAAGTTTATAGATATTTCAAGTCTTAAAAATGGTAACTAATTATTACATTAAATAAGTGAACAGATACTAAAGTTTAGTATTTGGGCATAGTTTGAATAACTCGATAACATGCAGGTTGTCAAAAGAAAGTGACTACAGGCTTTATTTCTTTAAATACTGATTCTAAGTTGTTCGCTCAGTTATAAATATGATAAAGGCCAAATAATACAGTGACTCAAGTTTCCAAAATAACATAAAGGGTTTTTTGATAGCACTTTGAGTGATAAGAGGTAAATTGAAAAGTTTAATTTCCTTCTTTACAGCCTGTATCAAGAAAACTATACTATTAGTAAAATGTTAAAAGCAAATTTATGAGTTAAATACAAAAATTTACATATCTCTGCCTACAAAATTTTGGGACGTATTAAAAATTAATAGTTTCATGTAACCAGCTATAAAGTTAATAATGAGTGCTCTTTTACCTATACAGAATAGTTAATCGTAAAAACGAGAAACTTTTACTTTGTTATTTCTCTCTAAATCTCATCAAAAGTTGATCGGTTTTTTTAGCGGTAAGCTCTGGTTAATGCACGTCAGTAAACCCATTCTGTAATATATCGGCAAATTTTTCGTAAAATTTGAAAGTTTTATTTAACATTTTACTTGCTTTTCTTTGCCAAGAGAGCTGTTTTGTCGAGGGTATTAAGTACTAAACGGGGCTACGTAAAGGGTTTAATTTTATATTTACAAAACACACTGAAATAGTATCGAGAAGATCTTGCATGTAGTATACAATCGATATTTAAAGAAATAAATCTGCAGCCCTTTTTTCGAATGTTCTATATCTAAATATTATAATCTGCTCTCTAGAAATGTCTTTAGAATCGTCTTTAATTCGATCTTCGTACATGTAAAGAAAATTACAAAATATCTTTGCTATCCCATTTTCATTCTTTGAGACTTAAGAATTAGGTAAACGGTGAAGGTGAAGCCCGAAGCAAATTTTGTATAAAATTCTATCGATTTCAAAAGTGATCTAACACTTCCTTTGAAATCGGGAGAGTTTTATTCAAAATATTTGCCAACTTAAGATTTTTTTATGTACTTTTAAATTTTATACAGGCATATTTCTGTTCAAGTTAAATAATATCAAGAATAAAACTGTTTTCTCAGCTGTTTTATCTCGTGATTAATTAATGATGACGAAACATGCATTATATCAAAGATTTTGTAGAAAATTCTTCTTTAAAAATTAATTTTGTTTAATTTCTTAATGCTTTTTATTTTATCGGTAAATATATTCATTTTTAAGAAATTTAATCTTTATTAATAAGCATTGTTAATATTAACTTTCAAGTTAAGCAACAAAAATCAGCGTTATATTTGCAAATTTTAACAGGACTAGTTTCGATGGTTTCACCCAACCATCAGCCTCAGCTGCCAAAGCGCAAACGAAAGAGATAAGATATAGTAATTAGATGAGATAAGACAAGACTAGCTGGACAGGAGTTAAGCTACTGGCGCCATCTGTTAAAAAAACTAGAACTGAAACATAATTTCCTTAAAGGATGAAGGCAAAGATAGGGTCATTAGCTAGAACGGAAAGAATTTTTTTTAATGTGAAACGTCTCTGCAAAATCTAATTCACCGATGGAAGATGTTTTTTGAATAATGTTGGCTTCAAAAAAATTGAAAGTGTGATTTTGGAACCAACAATGCTGGGCAACAGAGGACTTCTGTGTTTCTTTTTTCCTAACATATGCCTCATGTTCTTTACTGCGAAATTTTAAGACTCTCTTAGTTTGATCAATATAAATTAAACAATACTGGCAAGGAATCATGTAAATACTCCATGAATTCATATACGGAATGAGATCCTTGAGTATGGAACTTGGAATTTTATTGATCGGAGAAACCGAAAGTTAAATTTCTGTAAAATACTTGCAATTTTATAGCTAATTGTTGGAAAGAAAGGAATGACAACAGAATTCTTATAATCTTCTAAAACAAGAGTGTGCCTTTTGGTGCGTTGAGATGAGAATTTTTTAACTGCTTGATTAATAATGTTGGGTAAAAAGCCCCTGTCAATAGCTACTGCTTTTAAATAATTTAGTTTTTGATCAAGAGCCAATTTGGAGGAGCAAACTTGAAGTGCACGGAAAACATACGAATAAAATGAACTTTTGTTTAGACCCCCCTCCGGATGACATGATTTGAAGTGTGGTGGAAGGCAAACCGATGAAGGCTTACGGTAAACCGTAGTACTGAAGTTGGATGTGTTACGTGTAACCAAAATGTCGAGGACCGGAAGAGAATTGCATGTTTCAAGTACAAAAGTGAACTGAATAGCAGGATCAATGGAATTCATTGTTGAAAGAACTTTGTTTAAATCACCTTTATTACCGTCAAACAGTGTAAGTCTACGTAGCGGAACCCTACCGGTAAGTTTAAAGTTTCAAATAATTTTGATTCATAATAGTACATGTAGATATCAGCCAGGGTGGGACTGACGGGGCTTCCCATGGCTAATCCCTCAGTTTGCTTCTAAGACTTATTTTGGAAAACAAAATGCGTTTGTTTCAAATAGAGTTGAGTGAGCGAAATTAGCTCATTTCGATGCAAGAGAAATGAAATTCACGAAGTCTGATTTCTAGACATCTTAATGTACCCTCCTCTGGAACATTGGTGAATAATGATTTTACATCAAAAGAAACCATAAGTAATTTTCTAAGAGAAATGCTTTTAACGTTTTTAACAAACTCTATTGAAGTTTTATGGTGTAAATGTTATTATCTAACAGAGTTGAAAATCTAGAAGCTAAATATTTAGCTAATGAGTACGAGACAGTGCTTAAATTTCATACAATAGGCCAGAAAGGAATATCACTTTTATGAATTTTGGGAAGCGTATATAATCTGGCTCGCTTGACGTCAAAATTAATACTTGTTCGGTGTTTTATTCTATCTTAATTTTATGGTTCATATCGCTTAATTTAACAACTTACATATAACAATACAATGTTTACTATTATATTCGTCTTACCTCTACATTCGACATTATTCGGCAGATCGCAAACCATTTCCCGTTTATTGAAATATAGACCGTCAGGACAATATTTTTTGCATGCCGTCCCATCATCTTGACACTGGTAAAATGAGCTACAGTCATCATAAGTGGGCACTCTACAGGCACAAGGACAAATAACGCCAGGAACTACATGGCAAGTTAATGGTAGACTAGTGGAAGTGGGTTGCAGAGTTGATGTTGGCCCATTCGTCTGTTCGGAGCCAGTAGAACTTGTTGGCAAAGTGGTAGACTTGTCTGCAAATTAAAGAGAACTACTTTAAACCATAAATGTTTAAATTAAGAGAAGTATCCATATAGCAGGCTTGTTCCGAATACGAATAGGTTAATGTACTATATAAAAACTCTAAATTTATTCTGTAATACTAATATTTTGATATAAAACATTTAAAGCAAACTATTTAAATCGAGAAACTATTTTTATACCTTTTCCGCATTCAACGTTTTCAGGCCAATCACAGACTTCCTCTTGAGGATTAAATAAGAGAGGTGAGTTGCATGCTTTCAAATAGCTTACACCATTTTCACACTGGTAAAATAAACTGCAATTTCCAGCATAGGGAAACAGACCTGTTGGTCGCTTACAGTGAGGATCAATGGTTACGGAATCTGAGATAAAATTCATAGTAACTAAGTTGATATAAAATTCAAAGTAACTAAGTTGATATAAAATTCAAAATTATACTTTTGGCTTAATATAATTAATAACTCAAAGATGTAATTAAATTTATGATATAATACTCCTTCCGCGCTGAAATGATTCTCAGATTTATCAATTTATATCGGCTTAAGGAAA
>KK117393.1:84085-165814 GCA_000611955.2 Stegodyphus mimosarum
ACATTATCTTCTTTCGTAAAATAGAATTTTGACGTTAAATGTGGATTTATTTTCATTCTGTTTTATAAAGCTGTGGTAAAGAAATGAAGTTTATATTTATGGTCTGAAGAAAGAAATTCGATTCCACAACAGCTATTAAGAAACTTTAAAAATGAATGAGCACTATCAGTACTATCAGTAAAAATCATGAAGTGTTGGGCAAAACTGTTTCCGAAAAGTGTCAACCTTCTAAGAGCTGTGACTTAGATTTAGGATTCTTTAATGCCATACGAGCAATACAACATCAGGTTGCGCCTACCAAGATAGGCCAATTTACTCAAATTGTTTACACTTCATTCAACACGGCAAGCATCGCAACATTAAATGATCATTTTTTGACTTTGCAGCAGATCATGGAATGCATTGTGCAGATTGGTGAATGAAATAATTATAAACTGCCACACTTGAAAAAGGACGGTGCTTTGGAATTCATTAAGAAAGTGCTTTGAAACACACCTCCGAAATTCTTTACTTGTGCCGAAAAATCTATTAACACAGCCTATGAAACAATAAATGACTTCAAAAATTAAATAACATGTAATAAATAAAATATAACGCTTAAATAAATAGTTATTGTACTCATACAATTATACTTATGAAATTATATATAGGGCTTCAAATTAGTGACAGAGCAGGAAAAACCATTTTTTAAAATAGAACAATCATTTTGATAAAAATAATTAATACAAATAGCACAATCATTTCGATACGGAGGGAGTAATATAAAGAATAAAAATAGAAAACTGTGTAGGGATTTACATTTATTTTAAGTAACCAGTTGAATTTAATTTTAAGTCCTTTCCTATAAGTCTTCATTCCCCTAATTGTCAGTGTCAGAATATTTAAATTTGGTAGCACACGTGAATTAATTCAAATTCTACCAGTGAGAGAAAAGGTTTAAGTATCAAGCTCCTAGAAGGGAAAGTTAGAGAGTCTGGGGAAACTCTGTGCGTATTGTAGCGTGAGCTTCGGCTTAGCAGTTATTGCTGGTTAAATGGGGCATAACAGCTATTTTAACTTTGCTGCTACTAAATTTATCAACGCTCCGTTAGGAAACAGGATAGTCTGAGCTCTGTAGCGTAGTTCTACTACTTGTTAATATCTTCAAATTTTGAGTTTAGTTCTTACTGTTTCAGTTATCGCCCAAGCACAGGCGTAGTTTGTTAGCGTCGAGTTGACGCATTGTAAATAATTTACAAGTGTAGTAAAAGGTTGTTTCAATCCGTCTTCTGTGCAGTAACTACTCTCCAGATTTCACACAAAAGATAAACAGAAGACATTACAAATGTATTACAGCCTGCAACAAAACAACATTTTGTGACGCATTTAAATGAATCTTTTAATCGGATTGTAGCTAGTTGAATTATTTGTGAAAAGAGACTTGTAAAAATATATTTACGAGATACCTGTGTATACATTATGTGCATGCCTACCTTTAATTAGGTTGCTGTTACCATTCATGGAATATATAAGTAATATTAACTACCCAGATTAAATGTGAGTAGCGCCCTCATATATGAAATTTCATTTTGATCATTCAAGTTCTTGATTCACCATTTGAGTTTCAGTGACATCAAATGATCCTTAATCTCAAATTCTTTAACTAAAACTTCAACGAACGAAACTCTCTAACGAAAACTTCATGAAGACACTTGCGAATTTAATTATTTTAACAGACAGAAAGATTAAAGACAAAATATTCAACTATAAAAATATCATAAAGCAAATGAATAAAATCTTTTACAAAAGAACATAAAAATCTACAGAATATGTAATACGAAGTCAAAAGATAGTGATTACAAATTAACAAATGTTGTTTCTGAGTTAAAATTAAAAATAAAATCTCTGGAAGATTACAAAACTTTAGCTTTGTGATAAAAATGTGAGAAAATTTCATTACCATGTGAAATGCAAATATAGATTGCAAAATAAAATACATACTGAAACATAATTTGTAATATGAATATGAATAATGCTTTGATGTCATTATATTTATTCACACAGAAGTATCGATTTTTCCCATCATTTTGATAACCTATTCATATAATTTGGGGAAAATGAAAAAACTTTATCACATATAGAAGTAAAAGAAGTACAAATACTGAGAAAGCTAACATTTCTCATTGCTTTTAAATATTGAGTTACTTTCTTGATCAATACTGAGTTACAGTTCTTTGAGCTTTACTTCCATCATCAAAAAATTCTATTGTGATTAACAGGCACAAACTAAGTACAGCTTCATTAATATTAAATACATATAACAGCGTAATTAGTGAAGCATAAATTCAGGTGCAATGGTTTAAAAAACAGAGTTTGTTAAGGGATACAAGTGCAGGCTAAAAGAAGGCCAACCCCTCTGCATCCATCTAGGCATATTAGGCATCGCCAAGCCTCGCTGACTGCCAAGCTTCTACCCCGGATGGAATTCCGAGAGGGAACAACCCGGGGGGTGGCCCGAAGATCTCTCTCGGGTATCTTTACCTATCACCAACCTCTCGAGAAAATTTCGGCTTGCAGTGTATTTTTAATGCCCTTTTGCCGTACAGATACTATATGTCCGTGCTTTTTCCGTGATTTGGGTCTCGGCCTTTTGATACAGCAGTCAGGGTTACTAGCTACTATTCCCTCTGAATAACTGTTACAGAGAGACAAGCACGAACATAATATTGCTACAGAATTAAAACATTCCGAGTTCAAAGTTTAAGTTTAAGTAAGGCATATGTATATAACAGCGTTCTGAACAAGCATGACGTTACTGAAATGACAGGTTAAAAATATCATTAGTACATGTTAAAATAAAAGACATACCGCAGTATCCTTTTGGAGTGGAGCATACTTTGTTTTCAGGATCGAACTCTAATTCGGCGTCACATTTCCTTACATGGGCTACAGAATTTTCGCAGTACAGAAATTTTTTACAGTCTCCAGGATATGGAAAGATTCCAAAGGGTTCCGGACACATTGCAGGGTCTCCAGTAGCTTCACAATGTACTTCATCCTCATTTTCGCATTGACTGGATATTTTGTCAAATAACATACCGTATGGACAATAGCCTTTTGTAAGATGTCTGTCGCTGCAGAAGTAATACGCAGAACAGTCCGTGGGGTCGGGTAAGAAGCAAGATTCGCAGGTGCAGTTGCCTTCGATATCTGGTATTTCAGTTGGACACGCTATTACAAAAAATGAGAAATTTCATGCATTATAACGTACGATAATGAGCAAATAAAACTAGAAAAACTGCGAAATAGTAGCATAATGCCATAATTTAGAATTGTCTATAATTGAAGGGATAACAGTAAGCTTATACTATTCTACACATAGCCATTAGAACATGAAAACATGGTAAAAAATGAAAACCCGGTTATTTATTAAATAATATTATAAAGTGATTACGATTTCAAAACGTTGAAAATTAAGAACTGAGGGTTAGAAAAACCTGAAATTTGATTTGAATATGGGCAAAGTAATGAAATTGTGTTTGGCAAACGAGAAAAAAAGTACTTTCATAATGCGGTGGTAGATACTCACCAAATATAGGCAGTTTGCTTTGTGAAGAGGAAACAACTCACAGTCTCGTGTAAAAGCAATTTACATACGTGCACCGCTTGTAAAATTCTCATTTGTTCTGCGTCTGAGTTCCTCGTCATGACTTAGCCATTGACGGATCCCGATCTGCTGATGAAGCTTCTTTCTCAAACATTTGACTGTGAGTTAACTTCTTTTAGCAAGTTCTGGACATCAAAGAGTTTAAAATCTGTTCTAATATTTGCAAACGAACTACGGAAGTTGATTTTCAGATTTAAAGAGACGTTGGTTAGAAGTGAAATATGATAGAAAGAAGAGAGCAACTCGTTCGACATTTGTGGAACATGTGGCTATACCATTGCAGGAAGAGGGGTACTGAGAGAAACTTTAGTGCATGTGGTATTGCCCGATTGTTAGACATACCTATCAGCACATTTCATGAAATTTTATTAAACATCCTGCAATGTTATTCCGTATCAAATTGCACAAATTCAGCAGATGTGTTGTTGACGTTCTGCAACGGAGAGCTTTCGCCTTGCGATTCCTTGTTTGGATGAAAAAACGACAATGCATGGCCCTATATTATTTTGAGGTCAGAGACAAAGCTTATGGGTATTGAAAATAAACAAAATTACATAATATGGAAGATGGAGAATCCATTCCCACTGCAGCCGTTGTGTCTTTGGGAAGATCACAGTGTGGTGCAAGTTTACGGCAGCGTTTACCCGCTCGGTCTTTTCTTTAAATGGAGACAGGCTTTGCAAATCCTGTTATCTGTTCCGTCCGTATGAATCATTATGCGCAATCACATCATTCTGGCACTTTCAATATTATGACAATAAGCATTTCAACACCAATGAAGTAGATGCATTTTGGAAATGACAGGATTATCATTTGTCATTTTCCAATAGTCTGGAAGCCACATTCAGCTGATCGTAACAAATACTATTTCTGACTTTGTGAGCATTTGAAGAAGTTGTGTACAGGGGCAAACTGCGAACTCGGTTGGCTCGAAGGCACGCATTACTCAACGTGTCCACAACATCCCCATTAATATATCCCAATCTGCTGTGGAATATGCTGTTTTGTATTTTCGACTCGTAGCAGAATACAGTGAGCAGCATATTGAACACCTTTTTCGTCAGGCCCACCAGCGGCCGAGCGGTAAAGACGCTGAACACTGGTAGTTCGGTCCGAGATTCGAATCCCGCGAACGGGCTGGCTGCATGGGCGTTTTCGTGGCTTTCCCCATGTGTAACGTGTATACGAGCCAGTTTCCCTTAGAAAGTCCTCCACGAAGGCATCCCTCCCTTTAGGCAGATAGCCCTCGTGTGCTTTGCCATAATTTAATAACCTAACCTAACCTAACCTTTTTCATCAGACATTAGATGCTTGTTTCATGACTTCTTTTTCGCTATATTTTCACGAATTCTTAAATCGTGTATTGGTAACGAAACTGCCATTTTTCCTAGCTGATTTTTGTCTCCCTTTGGTTATCAATATTGCTGGTTTGAAGAGTACGGCGGCATCTATCAGTGCATTTATAAAGTTTTTCTTCTTCTTTGCCAAACAACGTTCTATTGCTTCACGAATTAGTCAGTCAAATTTAAGGTCTTTCTAATCAGTGACTCTTACTTTACGGCGTTTTGAAATCAGAACTTTGGATATTCTAACTCGGTTATGTTGAAAAATATCATGAGAATTAAAAAGTGAATGAAATTACTAAGCATTTTCTAGGGAAATTAATTTATTGGTAGAAATAAAAAAATTGTAACAAGGAAGTTTTTCAGTCTTCTATTTCTCGAGAAATTTTAGAAGAATTATATATAAAAATATTTCTTTTTATCCTAATCCTCAAGCAGCCATACGTTTGGATTGTTATTCTTCTCATTCATCGACAATCGTCAAGAACAAATAGTAAGGCCTAAACAATATGTGCTATATATATATATCAGATATAAATCAAAGTAAACAATAGGATACCTTACAAATGAATAAAATGTAAAATAACAGCTGTGGAAATGGACTGTAAAATATGTACAAGCCACTTATATTTAAAAAATGATGTTTTTTGTTGCTGAGATTAGAACAAGGGTTCTCAACCGTTTTTGCTCCATGCACCATTGCTAGACGATCATTTGATTCTAGACCATTATTCGATTACTAAATTACTAGTTTCTAAATACTTAACAAGTAAATAAAAGATTGAATTTCCTCCAACATGAAACTGTTAAATATCCCAATAGGGGAAATTCCCTCTGATTGAAAATCCCTGGATTAGATGGTCAAAATAATGAATGAAAACCGAGGTTATTCTTATGCTTTTGTAAACCGTTTTCTGTAGTGCATCAAAATAAAAACTATTTTTGAAGATAATATATATCTGATATTTGAATTATATCTGCTCATATAAACATGGAAATAAGAGAAAAAAACGATGAGGTAGAAATGGTCATATTTTAAATCACCGAAAGTTATTTACTGTACTTATTACTATTATCTGTACAAATACAGTAATAACTACAAAACTAATCTGAAATGGAAGAAACAGGAAAAAAAGGAACGACTAAAGTATATGTTCATTTTAAAAGGAGTTCCTTGATTTATTATATAAATTTTAAATTTAATTAATGTTGCTTAAATGCTAGTATTTGCAAATATGGTTACCTTAATTATTAATTAGCCAGAAATAGTTCTTATGCTTTAAAGCCATTTATAAATTATTGTTGTTTTCATTATTTCATTTTACTAGTTGTAGTCTGCTGAAAGTGAGAAAAATTATATGAAGTTTTCTGATAAAATCTTTTCATAAAATAATCGTTCAGTAATTCACTAGTCTAAAAACGTTCTGTGAACTTATTAAGTTCAGTAAATGAGTTATAAACCTCTTGTTTATCCTGCGTGTATAATTTCTGGTCAGGTAGAATACTTTTGCTTCTTGTTGAAACTTAACCCTTCCTTCAAAGTCATACAGTTTTTCTAAAAAAAATTTGTTAGTCTGTTGCTGAATTTTGCTTAATTCCAATTTGCCAATTACTTTTCTTAAATAATCCTCTTTTAAATAATTTGCTCTCTTTCTCGATTAATGAAGCTGAAAATAAATTAAGGAAACATTCTTATTATAGTTAACTTTAAATAAATTATCAGTCAAATTAACAGACTTTTAAGGTTATGGTAATTTTACTGTCATTAATAAGCTACTTACAAACGCTTATGTTACATCCAGCAACACACGGTATCTCGCATATTTCATCATTTTTGCTGAAGTGTAATCCAGTTGGGCAACGCACAAGATGGGCTCGGCCATTGGAACACTGGAAGAAAGAACCGCAGTCTTCAGGGTTAGGAAATAATCCTTCAGGTTCAATGCACTCTGGAGATACAGGTTTGTATGTTGTGGAAGGAGTAGAATACGTTTGAGTGGTAGGTTTTGTAGATGTAGTGCATTCTGGAAATAACAGGACATAAACTCTAATAAAAGTTCGGTATACAAATCAAAGCATAATTTTAAATCTAATATGAAATTGATATTAAAATTGAAATTGTATCTAAATTCTTTGATATTTTGCAATGATTCTGAGGCAGCATTGAATGTTTCAGATACTTGGCTTTAGAAAATAAATATCTTTGTTCCAAAGAAATGTTGTATCTACTACATGAAAGTCTAAATATTGTCATCGACAATGAAAATTTACTGCCAGAGAATATAGATAATGTTATTTTAAATGCAATAATAGCATCGCAATTTCACAGAAATAGTGTTAAAAAACTGTTAAGGAAATCAGAATTTTATTTCTGCGGCGTACTGCGGGCGGAATGAAGAACCTTTTTCAAATTGTTGTTGTTACTTATGCTCACTTGTCTGACAGTACAGCCCAAGTCTACGAAATTTCTCGTGGCAAGGAGCGCAAGATTACGCCAGTCGTTAGCAATAGCCTTGACCGCATTATGGGTGACAATGCGATTTAGCTCAGTTCCACCCCCAGTTTTGATGGAGAGCACGCCAAGGAAGGCGGGTCCGAAGGTCTCCCAACCTTCTCCCCTTCCCCCAAACCACACGAGAGGACTTTCGGTTCGCCGCATGTTTAACGTGCCGCCATGCCGCACCGACACCGACGAACATCCGTGTCTTCTCCGGGATCCGAACCTGGGCCTTATGGCACGGCAGTCAACGACGCTAACCACTATACCGGTTGGGCAGCTCTAATTCATCTGCTTCAATATTACTAAAATTTTCCAGACGAAAGAGAAACTTTGAAGAGTGAAAACCAAAATAACACCAAGAGTAAGCAATATTAAGTAAGAGAACTTTTCTTGTACGCAGTGTTGTTTTAACTGCTGATTTATTCATTGCATTATCCTAAGCAATGTTTGCAGATTTGTACGAATATCTTAAATGTTTCTTAGTTAAAGATCATAATGATATCCCATAATAGATTCGGAAATACAGCTTTAAGATTCGTAATACGAAAGCTTACATTCAGTCAAAACTATTCATTAAAAAGTATTTTTCTACTAATATTGGTACTGAGACTTGATATGTGACATCGCTTTTAATTAGTACTACTCGTACATTGCAAGTCATTTCGATTGCTGCAATCGAGGAAAGCTTGCATTTAGAAGTTGAGTAATGTATAGTGTTTTTGCATTATTATGCAAAAATACAATTTTTTCCTTTTCTTCTGTATATGCCTTCATGGTGTAACCGGAAGCACGCTCGACGCGTACTCGGGAGGTTCTGGCGAGAGCACTGCAGAATTCTATGATGTCCTTGCTTCGGAAAAATTTTACAGGGCTCTACAATCGGCGCCGGAACTAATATGTGGTAGACGAAAATTCGTCGCAACCAGAATGTGAAGACTGGATCCCCTAATTCTCCTTCGCCCTTTAAAAGAGGGAGTATATGAGGTATTTTCTTCCTCCTTTCCGCACGCCTTCGGGGTGTAACCGGAAGCCCGCTCTACGCGTATTCGGGACGTCCGGAGTTTGAATTTCGGCGAGGGCAACTGCGGATTTTTCAGTTTCCTGAATGGAAAAATTTTAAATGGTTCTACAAAATAATTAATAAATATTTCTATAGACTTCCTCAGAATTTGTCGCTTCTAGATGCAAAAAGTTAAGGTTATCTAATTTATCTTGAGTCGGTGAAATATGAAGCAGATTTGAGGAATTTGATTATGCTGTTGAATTTTTCAATTCTTTTCCGAATGATTATTATAGTTTATCAGAGTAATAAAGTTATTCCCGGTATTGAAATTGATTAAAATTTTACCAAATAGCAACAATGTAGAAGTTATTATTTTGAAAGTGGTTCCGCGAATGTAGTATACATATACGAATGCATTCTCATATACGTCTTTGAGGCAAAAATATTAAGTCCCCTTACCAATATCTGGATCGCAGCGAGCTACACACGGCTCTTCACAGTCTTCGTGGGCGACACTAAAATGCAATCCTGGTGGACATTGTATGCGATGCTCCTTACCATTAGAGCACAAATAAAATGAAAAACAGTCATTTGCCGGAAACAAGCCGTTGGGTTCGAGGCAATGAGGTGATAAAGTGCTAATCTTCTCAGTTGTAGAGCTTGAAACTTCTTCCGGTGTTGGAGAAGAACAGTCTGAAACGTATAGTGAACGAATAAACAACAGAAACAACTGTCAACAAAAACAACAAAGATAAATTTAATCAGAAAATCGCATTTAAAATACTTCTACTCTAAGTATTCTACTATTATTTGAATTCAATAAACTATTAAGAATATAATTGCAAGTTTAAATGGGATAGAAAAATTCTGAATGCTTTTTAGGCAAGAATTTTGAGATCTTAAGAAATGAGAAGAGTTTTATAAAATTTAAGCTATCTTTATTTACAATCTTTAACACGTTTATTATGGCTTATAATTAAAATTTTCGAAAGCTTATAATTGAAAACTTCATATAATTTATTGTTAAAAAGTGTTGGGTGTATTACGATGTTTTAGTATTATGTAACTAAAGTAATAGAACTAAGAATCTATAAAACATAAATAACAAAGAAAATTATACGTTTCATTCAGACATATTGTCCAATTAGTAAATGTGAAATCATATAAATCAGAGACTCCTAACGGGATCGGTACTGACCCCCGGAGGTCGAAGTAATTTTAAAGGGTTAATGATGGTCAAGTGTTCGACTGGTTAATGATGATCAAGTGGTCGATAGCCGAATATGCGCCGGCTATGTATGTATAATTAAGATTCCACTGATTACAAAAAGTACTCTTAATTAATTGTTCATTTATATAAAGCTTATCATGTAATAAGAAAGAAATCATATAAAAATATAAAGGAAAATATATACTAAGTTATTTACTATATCTTAAAAAATAAATAATTATTTCTTTGAATATATATAATTTTTTTATGCAATAAGTGCAATGTAAAAGAAATGGAACGCGAGAAGAACGTAAAACTAGAATGGACAACACGAAAAGTATAAATATTTTGGAACAAGGCGACTTAATTATGCAATTTTATACCAAATATTAAAACGTTAGTGTTTTAAGCTGAGCCATCACATTGATTAAAATCAAACTATTTGTGCAGATAGAATCTTTGATTTTGTTTTTGAAAACTTGTTTACATAAATTAAAAATAATAATAGTACAATAACCATAATAATACATAAGTCTAGTAAACTATTTTTTCAAAACGGGTTTTTAGTATCCTTATTATATTCTTTTTAAATCTTGTTATCTTTAAGCTATTTGTGCAATTATTTGGATTATGAATATGTTGTATACTGTATATTATAGAATAAAAAGTGTAAGGAGCTCTGTGAAGAAATACATCGTCAGTTCTTTTAAGAGAGTTTGATGCAAAAGAATATTGGAAATCGCTGATCTAAACTAACATCGTAAATTCAGACCGGAAAATAAAGTTTCAAAAATATGAAATATAAAACATAGATCTAAAGGAAATAATGAGAGGCAAGGAATGATAATAATAAAAATTAATAATAATTAATAATAATAATAAAAATATCTTGGGGACGTAGTTTTAATACATCAGTAATATTTTTCTGTTATCACTGCACAGATAGTGATATAGCATATACGGCATTTCATATTAAAAAGTATTAAATGTGACATTTGAGAAGGCTAGCAGTATATGCGAGACTAAATTCACAGTAATAAAAACACCTTTTTGGTATTGATAATAAAAATACGTTAAATTTCATAAATGGGGTACTTAGTAGCATTAATAAATTTTTTTAAAGACTTAAAATTTCATTTAATTCAGAATTTCTTACTCTAACAAAAATGCTGTACTTTAAAATTAAACCATTAATATATGGTTATATAACCATTTTACTGATGTAAAATTCATTTATTAATCAACAGAGGTAGAAAAGTTTCTGTTTCTTGATATAAAAGTATATAAGCAACTTTTATGGAAAAATTGGAAACATAATGTTTACAAAATATTTTAAACTCTAAAAGATGCGTAATAATAATATACCTATAGTTTTATTACATCCAGCATAACAAGGATGTTCACATGTTTGATATTCTAAACTGAAATGTAACCCAGCAGGACACCTCATTAAATGAGATTTCCCATTAGAACATTGATAATATAATGTACAGTCTTCTTCTACAGGATATAGACCATTTGGTTGAGGGCAGTCTGGTGATACTGTTGTTGAATATATGGATTCTTCAGTTGTTGAAGATGTACAATCTAGCAGAAAAGATAATATATGTAATCTTTTCATTACAAATAGACATCAAATTTTCTTTCTTTTGCAGATGATAAAAAAATTAGTCTAATATGAAAATACAGTATTGTTTATACCTATTGATTTATCACATTCTGCTAGACAAGGATGTTCACACAGCTGATGTTTAAAACTAAAATGTAAACCATTTGGGCATCTAAGGAGGTAGGATTGGCCATTGGAGCACTGGTAAAACGATTCACAGTTGCCTTTCACTGGGAAAAACCCATTTGCATGAGGACAGTTTGGAGAGACAGTTGTAGAGGACGTGGAAGTAGATGCAGTTGGAGACGTGCAATCTAAAAGACAAATATATTCAAATGTACAGCTGCTTAAAGAAAAAAAACCTGAACTTCTCATTTACAAATTTTTGAGGAACAGTTATTTTACCAATTGTGGTATCGCACTTGGCTTCACATGGATGTTCACAGGTTTGAGATTCAAGGCAGAAATGTAATCCAGAAGGACATTTGACAAGATGGGAATGTCCATTCGCACATTGGTAGAAAGATGCGCAATCGCCTGGCACCGGGAACAGTCCATTTGGTTGAAGGCAGTTTGGAGACATTGTTGTAGATATTGTAGAAGCTATCGAGCTTGGAGTTGTTGGTGAGGTGCAGTCTACATAAATAAAAACATTTGTCGTTAGTTGAAATTTAAACTAAAAATTTCGTTTTCTACGGTTAAATTACTAATGTTATCCAAATATCCTGTTATTTTTTACCAATTCTTTCATCACATTTAGCTTCGCATGGATGTTCACAGACTTTATATTCAGGACTAAAGTGTAGTCCACTTGGACACCGTGTCAGATGATCCCGCCCGTTGGAACACTGATAAAACGAAGTACAGTCTCCTGCTACAGGAAATAGTCCATTAGGTTGCAAACAGTTTGGAGATATGGTTGTAGGAACTGTAGAGCTTGCAGAAAAAGATATGCCTTCAGTAGTGGGAGATGAGCAGTCTAAAAACGAAAATACATGATTTTAAAGAAATCTGAATAAAAATGAAATCTAAATTATATAGGGTGAGCCAAGGTAAACAGAATCTGCAGCAAGTGAAGTTATTCATGTTCGGCTAGGTTTATTTTTGGTCACCCGATATTATTTCATAATAATAAGTAATAAATGATACAACTACGAATTACAGAGTATTTTTACCTATTGTGTCATCACATTTCACTTCACATGGATGTTCGCAAATTTCATATTCAGGGCTGAAGTGTAATCCTTTTGGACATTCTACTTGATGAGCTCGTCCATTGGAGCATTGATAGAAAGATGTGCAGTCGTTTTTTACTGGAAATAGACCATCAGGTTGTAGGCAGTTTGGAGATATGGTAGTAGAAATTATAAAAGTCGTAGAAGAAGATGTACTTTCAGCCGTTGGAGAGGAACAATCTAAAAAATGGAGTTAAAAATGCTAAATGGAGTCAAAATGCTAAATGGTTTTTAAAAGTTATTATTTTACAATAATACAGAGTAAATTATATCTCCATGAACTTGCTATATTTTATTGCTTGTTATATAAATATTTGTTACCTATTGTTCCATCACATTTTGCTTCACATGGATGGTCGCAAATATGATATTCGGGATTGAAGTGTAACCCGCTTGGACATCGTACTAAATGAGCTCGCCCACTAGAGCACTGGTAGAAAGACGTACAGTCTTCTTCTACGGGAAACAGCCCATCAGGTTTCAGACAATTCGGAGATATGGTTGTAGAAACAGTAGAATGTTGAGTGGAAGATGTGCTACTTTCTGTCGTAGAAGTGCAGTCTAAAAACGAAAATAACATTTAAAATATACTAAATTTAATTTAATATAAAAATAATAATGTTTGTTCATGAAAAGCAGTAGTAAGTGGACAAAATAAATTTGCAAGTTGCTAATACCTATTGTTTCATCACACTTTGCTTCACAGGGATGCTCACACACTTCATATTCATGGCTGAAATGCAGCCCACTCGGGCATCGTACCAGATGGGATTGACCGTTCGAGCACTGGTAGAAAGACGTACAGTCATCTGCAACTGGAAATAGGCCATCGGGTTGAAGGCAGTTTGGAGATATAGTTGTCGAAGAAGTGGAACTAATAGAGGAAGTTGAGATCTGAATGGTTGGAGAGGTGCAATCTGTTAAACAAATGGAATGTTAAATAAATGTTTTCGAATGCTTCTAATAGTATCATTTAAAAGAAAATAATAAAATGCTTATAAAAAGTAAAACAGTATTAATTGCATATTATTATTATTATTATTTCATAACGACTTCTCAGTCACATATTACATCATAAGGATATTCAATATCTTATTATTTTGAGTTGAAATTCAGTCCTTCAAGACACTAAAGCAAATCGTCTTTTTAAGAAATGACGGTAAAATGTGCATAGAGAATGTCCTGGCGAATTCCATTCCAAGAAATCTGAATTTATAAGAAGATATCAAGTCTCGAATTTGAAGAAATTTTCTTTGTTACATCGGCTGTCTCAAGAACTGGACGTGGGAGATTTCACTTGTTTTGGATTCATTTATCTCAGACCGCTTGATACACTGAGATACCTAATTTGCGAAAACAAAATCTTAACGAAAGTGATAAAAGCAAACAAAATTATTTCCGTATATTATGATTTGCTATATCGGAAAGTTGTTTTACTCAGAAAATTATACTAGTAAGTACATCCTATTGATGTGAAAACGGTTTAATTTTTAAAATGAAATGTCAAAATTGCTGCCAATGATTTGAAAATGGTACCTCAAATTACGACATTTGTGTCTAATCATTTTCATACATTAAGTTCTAACTGAGTTTCGGGGAATGAAACAACATCAAACCTGATCATTAATTACTTCAAACAAAGCAGAAATATTTACAAGATGAAAACGAATCTGATTTAATTTACTCAGTATCAGATAGTAACGTGAAGAAAATGCGGTTGAAAGGGAAGATGAAATTTCACAGATGTACTAGTTTGGGAAATCATATAGCAACTAGAGTTACAGTTTTTACGTTACTACAGTGTTTTATCAAAAAGATGAAGTTTTGTTTTCGGTGCTGGTGTTGGTGCATGAGAAAAAGAGAGTCATCAGTTTATTTTGAAAAAGAGAAAAATGTACAGTGCCCTCGTCGGGACTAGAACCCTAGATCTCTCGAATACGCGTTGAGTGTTCTTCTTGTTACACCACGAAAGCATGCGGAAAAAAGGGAGAAGGGATATAAGGTATTTATATACTCCCACTTTTTAAGAAACGACTGCGGATTAAAAGATTTAGTCTCCAAACCCTTGTGGTGATGAATTATCGTCCATCGCTTTTTAGTTCGTGCGCCACTTATTGAGTTTTTTTTTTTTTTTTTTTTTTTTGCTGAAGACGTGAACAAGGAAGAATGCTCTTGCTGGGGTCCGAACTCCGGAGTTTCCGAATACGCGTCGAGGGTGATTCCAGATACACCACGAAAGCATGCGAGAAATAAGGAAAAAATAACTTATAATAAAGTATGTAATTTTATTATTTATTATATTATTGAACTTATAAAATGTAATAGTTTGCATGAAATCTATTCCAGCAAAAAAAGAGAGGGTTCATATATTTTTTGAGATCTTTTTAATCTAAACAGAAGAGTTAAATCAATTTACCATTTGTAACTATTATGTTGTCAAAACTATTATGTTGCAATTGTCAAACAAGTAATGTTCGTAAAATAAATAAATGTTATTACTTTTATGCACAATTGAACGATTAAATAAAAATGAAATTGTTCAGTACTTTCTGTCTAAACTTCCAAATTTTTTTCTGCCTGATTTTCCCCTCACTTACATATATTTTTATATACAGTTTTTTAACTTATAAGATTCTCAAGGATATCCGAAACGTAATTTAAAATCTCGATAAATGAACTTAAAAGAAGTTTTACCTCACTGAAAATATATTTAGCAAACCTTCTTTTTGAATGATTTTCAATTTTATGTTATGATAATCAAGTACCATTTCTTAGTTAATTATTATGATTTAAAATTAATATTAAAAGATACGTTATATTTTAAACTAGTTCTCTATATGATTATTATTTTTGGAACAAAGAGGCGAAATAAGCAAATTTCAGAGGAGAGTTAAGGTCATTTTGCAAATCAAAATTCAAATTTTGATTTGCATTATTGTTGTTATTGTTATTATATATACAATATATTAATTAGAAATTGAAAATTTTGGATAAATTTTTTTAAGAGAAAAAAAAAGTTTTTATAAAAACTGTTTATCTTACCGATACTTCTATCACAGTGAGCATCGCAAGGATGTTCGCAAGTTTCATATTCAACACTGAAATGCAGACCTTTCGGACACTTCACAATATAAGGTCGTCCGTTAGAGCATTGATAGAAAGATGTGCAGTCACCCTCTACGGGATACATACCATATTCATCAATACAGATAGATGGGGTTGTAGACGACAAAGTACTTGTTTCTATCATAGGCGTTGATTTGCAATCTAAAAAGGTAACATAACTTCAGAAATACATATTTTATTGCTAATCACTTTGCTTTTATTGAAGGATTTACTTCGATATTCATATTTAAGTTGATTTAGCAATATATATTTCTAAACTAAACAGACGAACATTTTATGATACACATGAGAATTAATGAAAGTTTTCATCCTTATTTTCTTCATAATTTTAGGTTTTGAGGACATTAACATCGAAGAATAATAGAAACAACAAAATTTTCTTCCCGTAAAATTATTTCCTATTTTTAAAATGCTTAGAAGTGATTTTTACAAATTTTTCTCTATAAATGTTCGAAATATACTGAAAATTTTAAATTACATTTTTAATGTATGATAACAGAGGGAAAATACTTTCATTTCTGTCTTGTATATACATTATAAGACATTAATTGACTGTAGTAAAAGGCATCCGTATTCTACAGGAAAACATGTCTAAATGTAAGTAAAAATATAGTACTTTTGAATTAGTTTAGAACGTATAGAAAATGAAAAGCGTTTTCAAAGGTTAACATTTATATAATAGATTAAAGTTAATGAAGAAATTAATGAGATGAAATAAGATTCAAATTTTCTGAAGTAATAATCAGTAGCTTGATAGACCGCTTTACAGCTGCAGGATTTCGTTCAATTTAGTCTGCAATCAGTTACAAATCATAAAGAAAAATAAAAACTTGAAATGCCAAAAGCTCACAAACGCATTCGGTATTACAGAAATTTCTTCAACGCATTCTTTTAAATTTTCTCTTATCTATTTAAAACAAGTTAATATTCGAACTTATAGATCATTTGAAAATTAAGTATAGATTTTAATAATCTTATATAATGCCTATAATTTGTGTACATATGTTGAAATAGTTATCTCATAAGATACCTAAATTTTAATTCCCATCAATATACTGACCTGAGAAAAGAAGTTGCTGTAAAAATATTCAAAGTAATTACGAACATTATCAGGGAAATACTAACGGAAACATTTTCTAAAATTGATACTTTTCTGACGATCTCAGAAAGCCTTTTAAGCTCAAATATTTCAACATTCGGAAGTAAATAAAATTATTCCTTTTTTCATACTTTTCTTCTATGAGAGATTTAAAAAAAATGTAGAACAAGAATGATTAATCTTTTAGCGTCATGAAAATAGTGTTCGTGAGCATTTAATTTAAAACAAATTTGAGGCAAAAAGAAATAAATTTTTACAAAAATTGCTCCAAAATGCTCTGCTTTCAAAGGCTTTAATTTTTTTCTTAATCAGTACCCTTTCGCATTTTTTAAAGAATTCACCATAACTCCATTCACGAAAATCACCAGAAATACGGTAACTTAGAATTATATGAAAAGCATTTACAGGTAATGTGATATATTATATAGTATACTTTATTTAGAATAATGTACAATATAATTATTATAACTTCATTATCTATTATTATTATAATTTATTTTATAATGATATTAATAATATTCATATATAAGAATAAATAATACATGTGCAGAAGTATTTTCGTTTTTGATATATGGAAAAGGAAAGTGCACTTATCTTTCTTCTGGTATTAAAACCTCAGAGAGAACACTTGGAAGGCAGAGCAGGGAGAGAAGAAATGGAACATGTCTAAAATGGATTCGGTTCAGGCGTCATTTATTTTTGGATTAGCTACCTTTTAATTTAAAATTTTCAAGTTTTAGTGTCCAAATTTGGAATTGCTGTCGTCTGAAGTATTAAGTGAGAAAGATTCATATCGAAATAACACAATCTTGAGAAATTTAGTATAAGCATATACTACTTTTAGGACGGAAAAGGAAAATAACCAAATTAAATATCAATGTATGAATAAATTTGAAAATGGAGCAATTTAGAGATATGCATTATAAGCATTTATTATTTTTCGATAGAAAAGGAAAAATATCCAAATTAAAAGACTGCTGTAAATTAGAATTTTGATTTAATATTTTTTTATCTTACATACACGCGTATATACCCCTTACATACATATATATATATATGTCAGATATAACAAAATACTATAGTTGCTTTAAAAAATAATTGGCGACCTCAACATTCTAAATTTGGCGCTCTCATCTTAAAATTATCTGTTATCCCAAATTCGAGATCTTTCTATCGTTATGTAACACTACTTGAAAAGGGCAACTAAAACTAAAATTAACCAATCATAGATTAGCTGTACTTGTACATCAAACTTGGTATAAATACGGCTGGCGAGTTAATTACGTCATTATTCTGCTGCATTCCTTTCCCTAGCTTCCGCCACTGCTAACGTATCTTCTATGCTTTGCTAAAATGATGTCGTCCCATTAACCTGTGTAAATTGTATATAGGAAAGTATCGGAATTGCTATGATTAAAGAGTATATTGCCTACAAGGAATTATTTTAGTGTGCCTGGAAATCTGCAAATAAAGATAATAATTGGCTGAATTTAGTTTGGTATCAACTCCTTACTCTCGGCGTTCTACTTAGCCATCGTGACTGTGCTTCGAAATCATCTCACACACATATATATATGTATATATATATATACATAATTGCCCCTTATATATACACAGTCCAGTCACATTAATGTGACCATCTGTCAAAAGCCAGAATAACCACCTTTCGCAGAGCGGACTGCTGCGAGACGTGCAGGAAGAGAGTCACATAGGTCCCTGAAGGTGTTCTCTGGGATGTTGAGCCATGCCGACTCTAATGCCGTGGCCAGCTGCGCTAGATTACGCGGTTGAGGATCCATGGCGCGAACAACTCGATCGAGATGGTCCCACAGATGCTCGATTGGGTTTAAGTCAGGTGAGTTTGCTGGCCAGGGGAGGACGGTAAACTCATCCTGGTGCTCTTCGAACCACGCACGTACACTGGCAGCTGTATGGCACCTCGCATTGTCCTGCTGGAAGATGCCATCATCCTGAGGAAAAACAATGCGCATGTAGGGGTGAACATGGTCCGCAAGGACAGATGCGTACTTGTATTGATCCATTGTGCCTTCCACAATGATCAGTGAACCTAGAGAATGCCAGGAAAACATTCCCCAGACCATAATGCTCCCGCCTCCAGCTTGGACCGTTCCGGCAATGGTTGCAGGGTGGTTCCTTTCAGAGGTTTCACGCCTTATACGCCAACGTCCATCTGTCCGATGGAGCATAAAACGCGATTCATCCGAAAACGCAACCTGTCGCCACTCAGTGGACGTCCAGCTGCTGTACTGGCGTGCAAATTCTAGCCTTCGCCGTCGATGAACAGCAGTCAGCATAGGTGCACGAACCAGGCGTCTGCTTCGGAGGCCCAGACGCAGCAATGTTCGCTGAATAGTACTTTGGGAGACACTTTTGGTAGCCCCTTGGTTCATTTTGGTGGTCAGTTGCTCAACGGTAGCCCGTCTATCTGCCCGAACGCATCTCCGCAACCGTCGTTCGCCTCTGTCATCTATGGCCCGTGGTGCACCACATTTGCCACGTCGCTGATTTTGGACAGTCCCATTTTGCCATGCACGGTACACTTTTACCACGGCGGCACGCGAACAGTTCACAAACTCAGCCGTTTCGGAAATGCTTCCACCCTTGGCCCGAAAGCCAATGATCATGCCCTTTTGGAAGTCGGATAAATCGCTTCGTTTCTGCATTACGCCAACGATTGAAATGTTTTCCGAAGCCCTCACACACCCTTTATATACGCTCAACTGCACTGTGCTGTCACCTGCCTTCTGTGATTGGTTATTTAACTCTGACACTGAAAGTACGTGGTGGTCACATTAATGTGACTGGACTGTGTATATATATATATATATATAAAGGGATGTCCACTTCACCAAGTTGAATATTTTTGTTAAATCTCCATTTACTGTTGTTTGTAGTCCGAAACTGCCTGCTGCACTTCTCCGTCCGACTTTTCTTAGGTACTGAAAGCGCGAAAATCACACGAGGGATCAGAACTGAAAGGCGAATGCCCGAGTGTCTCCCACTTTAGAGTGTGTAACTTTCGCGTTACGACATTCGCAATACTGGGACGCGCATTATGAAGCTGAACCACCACATTCCGCAGTTTTCCCGGACTTTTCGCCTTAACTGCACGTCGTAATCTCTCTGGAGTTTTGCAGTACCATTTTCTAGTGATGGAGATCCCTGAGTCCTTGAAATCAATGAACAATGGACCCCGGAAATCACCAAGCAAGATAAGCATATCTTTACCAGCAGATGTGTGGCTTTTGGAATTCTTGGCACGAGGGGACAAAAGCGACGCTGTAAGATCTGTCTCTATTCCACATACACAAATCCTGACTGTCTGACTATTCCACATACACAAATCCTAGATCCTACAATTAACCTTGTGAATTTTCGCACAGACATAAATAAATACCAGCACAGAAGAAGGGTAAAAAGTAACCCTTTATTAATTTAAAGTTTAAAAGAAAGACACAAAACACCGAAACACCTTAACTTGCGGTGGGAAACTTAAATGTAGAATATAATTCAAGATGAATCTAAATAGTGGAATAGTACTGGATTAGCACGTTAATTTACACCTAACAGGTTGACTCTCAAAAACCTAACAGGCGTGATGATAGTTCGAAATGGCCAAAAGGCTTAGTGGCGTAAAATTGCCTTCTTTGAATCTAATAAAAAGATTCGGTTCCATTAAAAATACAGATGCTTCTGCTTTAAACCACTTCACTCTATTTAATCCCGAATTTGAATTTATTTATATACAATGAAAGCTTTCAGTCATACTGCTTGTTCATTTAACCTTCATCATTTTTAATTATTCTTTATTCAAAAGTTTAATTTCATATTTCCATATATTAAATAAAATACTTTTACAAACAGAAATAGTCGTTACCTATTGTGAGATCACATTTTGCAATGCATGGTTCTTGACATAAAAGTTCTTCAGCATTGAAGTGCAGTCCTTCGGGACACTGCGAGGTGTAGCTGGTATAATTAAGGCAGCTGTAGAAAGATGTGCAACTGCCAGGCATTGGAAAGAGGCCATAAGCAACTTTGCAGTGGGGATTGATTTCCGTTGTTGTTTCAATGGACGGTGTCGAAAAAGGACAATCTGCAGAAGTATTATATATAACTAACATCTATCTTTAGAATGAAGATCTATTTTAAATACGCAAAATGTTTTTGTATTTTGCTAAATTTACCATGCTAACACATAGCATTCAGGAAGTGATTAAATAATTCAACTAAAAAGTTGAGTAAGTTTTCCTTAGTAAAATAATTAATATGTAATATGTTAAATGCTCTGAAATAATTAATATTCTCTGCAATATGTTTGCGAGAAATCCAAATAGATACAAGCAATAGGTTGTAAGGTATATATTAATTTTATAACAGTTATTTTAAGTTTATGTCTCTTTCCTGTCTCTCCTAGCTTCAGCTTACAAATCCCTACCAGAATGAGTTTTTAGAATCGCGTTAAATGCAAATGAGAAGTAGAATAGTTTTTAAGTCAAGTTCCACTGACTTCGCCAAAGAGAGGATTTCTGAATAGCGTGTTTGCCTTCAGGCTACATCTCTCTTAAGTTGTTATTACGCTCGGCCATATTACGTGCCTTTGATACCTTCGCTGACTAATTTAATATTACGGGCCAGCTAGTTTAAAATTGTGTTAGCTTCAGCTAAATCTCTTTAGTTAGTCATTAGTTAGTTCTTATTTCTTACCTTTTTGAGTTTAAGCCTAAATGGAGGCTTTGCTGTACGCCCTGAGTAACAGGCCGACTTTTAAATCTTTATTTTGAGCAAATAAAGTATAATTAACCCTTCTTGAGTTTACGTTTCTGTTCTTGGACCTAAGCGATTATTCGCTTAGCAGTTCACTAGGTTCCTCGATATTATATTTAACAAGATAAGAGTGAGGAACTCTGCAAGGTTTTAGAGTAAGCCTGACAATAACAAAGGGCAAATGAAGCATATAAAATCATTCTAAAAATCCATCAAAAACAAATAAAAATCTTATAAAATAAAGAAATAAAAACAATAATTGAAATGATGGGAAAATGGAGGATTTTTTTTAAAGATTTTGTGCTCAAGTGTTAAATATTATATTATTTAAAATTTAATTCTAATTCAGAGTCATCTTATTGCTACTGAAAACAAAAAATTTAAAATTATCAATTGAGCAAAGAATTATGTAAGTGGTAATTAGAAGAAGAAATGATAGTTTTTGAAAAGCAATTTACTTACTGCCACATTATAAAAGTAGTAAGAATTTTAATAGTTCAGAATTGAACTTTAATTAAAAAAATCTAGAATCTTGTGGAGTTTTACATATTTAATTCAGTGTTCAATGCTAAGAAGGGTTAACTACCCTTTATTTCTTAGAATAAATATGATACAATCAACTCCTAACTCGGAGTGTACAGCAAAGCCTCCACTTGAACTTAAATTACTAGGAAATTAAACTTAACTAATCTTAGTTAACTGAAAGATATAACCAAAGCTATCAAGATTCTAAATAGTTGGCCCCTAAATCTTAATTAAATCGGCGAAGGCAAACAGCGGCCTAAAGTATGGTCGAGCGTAGCTAAAAGAGACGTAGCCAGAAGGCAAACACCCGCTAGTCAGAAACTCCGACTCTCTCCCGAAGTCGGTGAAACATCGATTTAAATACTACTCTTCACTCATTTGCCTTAACTGCGTTTCTGAAATTACATTCTGGCAGAGAATTGTAAGCTGAAACTAGAATAAAGATGCATAAACTTAAAATAACTGTTAACAAAATTAGGATAAACCTTACAATCTAATTATTCAAACACCTTCTTATTCTCTATATCAAACTCTTTGAATTTAAGGACAATTTTAGTAAGCAGCAGTTGCAAATCCATCAGACTTCAGATTACTATCACATCTGTATCAGTTGTGCTAAGCAAATCTCGAAATCATAAAAAATATTAGAATTTATAGATTAAATACATAAAAAGTACTAGTCTGTTCCTTTTAATAGGTAGTATTATATTAGAAATAATTAAATTTTATTTAAGGCATAATCCTTTTAGGATCCTGATTACAAATATTAATTTTCATTAACATTTTATTCATTTTTATTAAAATGTATTTTATTTAACAGATCTGTATAGATTTTAGACTAAATTCAATCTCGTAAACCTGCTAGTTTCTTAAAAATTTCATATTTGAAAGCATGAATATTTAAAATTTATAATTTATTTAAAATTGACAAAATCTTATTTTTAATGTAGATACTGCTTGTTCATAGCTTAAAATTGGTATTTACCGACATGTAATGGAAATATTCTTTTACAAATTTTGAAACTGAAGAGCGTAGCTCAGGTATACAATTCATCGTGCAAAAGAAGAAAAAGGCGAGAAATTGAAACAGCCGAAGACACAGTGATGCATATAACGTCGGATTCCTGATTTTGCTACTAACAATATATTACAACAGCAGAACAACAGTGGTTTTAATTAGCAAATATAATTGGAAATCTTTCTTGAGATAAATATATTTTAAACCTTTATGATCAAATAAATATATTCTATTATATATTTTTAATGAAACTTATTTCTTCTCACCTAAACTTGTATCACATTTGGCATCACAAGGATCAAGGCACTGCTTTGTCTTAGCACTAAAATGTTTGCCTTTAGGACATAGTTCTAGGTGTGGAATTCCTCCTGAACAACGGTAATAAGAAGAGCAATCTTTCGGGTTCGCAAAATATCCGTTTGGAGATGAACAGATAGGAGTTAAGTCGCCACAGTCCACTCTATCTGCTAAATCGCAGTTTTGACTAAGGAAATTGAACAAGAGACCATCAGAGCATTTTCCTTCGTGTAGAAAACCATCGAGGCATAACAGATATTTCGAACAATCTGTCTCGTCTCTGTAAAAACAGCATTCGCAATCGCAAGTTCTGTTCAAGATGATGGGATTCTCGTCGTCTGGTTCAGTAGGCTTTATTGGTGGCTCATCTAGAGGTACAAATAAAAATTAGAAATATTACTGGTGAAAATCTATATCATTTTGGTCATTTCTAAAATACTATCCGTATAGTAATAAATAACGCATTAAGTTATTTAATGTCTGTTGATAAATTCGGTTTGAAAAGTACCGAAGTAAAATGAAAATATATGTATCTTAGTTATACCAGGAAATATATTTCAGAATATTGTAAAAGCTGATGATCAGACGGTTTATCAGAATCTCATAATGAAATGATAAAAATATGGAAAATTGTGAATAAGTAATTTCATGTTATTTAAAATTATGCGCTTAAAAACATAAAACCTGATAAAAAAAGAAACTGAAGGAAAAAAACTAACAAGAGAATGGATATTAAAAACTGCAGGAATTGCATATGTGCAAGAAATCAATTTGTACATCAAAACTGTCTCGCTTACCTTTCGTCAGTCTTAACGGGGAATTCACTCTGGCAATTTTTTACATAATGTCTGCATTTATAATTAAAATAAAGTTTTGATCTAGAAACATCTGTATAATTTTTATTCTGAAATTTGCGTATTTAAAGGTGCTAGTTTATGGCAGATTTCCTGCAAAAATTCTACAACTGTTTAAACGTGTACTGTTCAGAAGTACTGTTCTGTAGATCCACAGCTTTGTCAGAACTTATGTGAACAGCTGATACCTTCATTTGGGCCATTATCTATCAAAATCTCTGATAAACAGCTAAATATAAACATGAAGTGTCACCTTCCCTTTAATAAAACATAAAATAGCTGTTTTTTTTTTTTTTTTTGCGAGCTTGTGAAACTCCGATGCGTGAAGTGACGTCCTACATCTTTTGACGAAAGTTTTTACATTCTTAGAGAGAAGGGCATTGCTGATTGTCTTCCCAACAAACCTTTTGCTATTTGATTCAATACCTTGTGCTTGCAATTATCAGGAAATATATCTTTTCATAACGCCGGAACTGTTGATATGAATGTTGAAACACTCAGGTGTCTTATTTTTATTTTGAAGAATTTCTATTTCGGAAAACGACATTTTAGTGTCTTGCTGTAAATTTGCGCATCATGCAAAACATTATTTACAATCTTATTATTCGTGAACCTCATCTTATCTTTTTAATCCTACTGAAGTCACCAGAATGCGGTTATTTACCGTAATTCCTCCTTTTGCTTTTGCATATTGCTTGTAAGGTTTTAGTTAAACTAACAAAGTTTTATTTTAATTTGACTTTTTCTATCTGTTCTTATTTCAACTTCCCGTTAGAATAAGCGCGCGTTTCAGCTTTATGCTAATTTGAAGTGAAGCCAAGTTGCTATTTAAGCGAGAGGTAGGAACCTCTCAATGTGAGACAGCTTTTAGTCTCAGACCACTGCTACTCTTTTCGACGTTCGCCTGACTAGCTAGTATTTAAATTCTAAGCCGCAGCGCTGTTACGCTATTACTTACTGAAGTAAATCTAAGTGCGTTAGTATTAGTTATATCTTCCTACGCACCCTTTAGCATAGAGGCCAACCTCGCGTTCATAGCACTGTGAGCACCGACGAATTAATTTCTTTTTAATTTTAGTTTAAATTATTTGATTGTTCAGTTTAGACCCAAGTGCGGTCATTATTTTCTGTATCCCTCCCGAGTTGAGAAGTGGCTGTACATAATTGTGGTTTAATAAAAGAGGATTTTAAATCCCTCTAAAGTGCAGTTCTTCTACCACTTAACCACAATTTTCTACCACAGAACATAGCTGCATTCAGCTCCCTGTTCAAGATCAGGACTTAGTTTAATTCACGAGTATGTTCGCCAAAAATATGCACCATATATCCAGTCCTGACATGCTTTACAATAAACAAGCAAAGTTTCGCAATTTTTAACTAACTTCTCGGTAACATTCATATGAACATTCGCATGAATAATCCTAATTCTCTTTCTCCATAATCAAAATTCATATAAAGCATTTCTCTGTCTCTAGTCAAAATTCGTAACTCGCGTTTTTAAGTATCCATCTGAATAAAAACCTCTAAACTAAAATCTACAATTATCTCTTTGTTATCCAACCCTTTGTTATACTCTCACATTAATTCGCATCTTATACGTTTGACATTTGAATATAAATTATAATGCAAATTCTTGGTGTACAAATGCTATTTTTAGGCATTGTAGCTAGATAAGCAAAATAGTGCACCATCATGTTGTGTGCATATAATATCAATGTAAGTCTATATCGAATTTCATTAAAAATCTATGCTTCAATTTTGGAGCTAATCTACCAAATGTGAAAATTCTGTTATATCTGAGCACTAATACGCATTCCTTCATGGATTATGTCAACTAAAATTAGCTTTTCTTTGGAAGATTTTTTCAAAAGAAATAAGTTAGCGAAATAGGTAATATCAAGGATTTAACGAAATTTTTAAACAGGGCTGATATGTCAAGAAACTATTTGCCATTATATGTGGAAATTTGTCATTGGATTATTACAGATTTTGGCAATATTCCATGAGACATTTTCAGAAACTGGAGATAGGATTATTTATTAGGAATTACGGGATTTTAAAAAATGTGTACTTTTTTTGCTAAGCATATAAACATTGGTAATATTAACTTTCAATATGCATTTTTCGACATAATCTAAGCACTTTGTTTCAAAAAGGTATTTATAATGAAAATAAATATTTAACAACTGTGTTCTCAGTTACAGTTTTATATTACTTCATTTATGAGCTTTTTATTGAAAATAAAATTAATGAAAACATTTCTTAAGATTATTGCATGAAAAATGCTCTCAAATATGATATAATTTTCAAAAATGATATGACCCAAAATGAAGCATTTCTATTTTTAATGAAAATGAGCTTGACTATGGATTACTCAGTAAGGGGAAAAGGATATATAATCAGAAATGATCCAATGTTCATCGCCGCGCATAATCAGAGTTACACTGCATATGCGTCTATAAAGCTCTCCTGGTGCTTTAGTACTTCTTAATATATTTTTTAAAATTTTAGATGAGAATTTTAAATAAATAATAAATTGAAATCAAACCTCGAAATTTCATGACTGTTCAAAAGTTAACAACGAAACAAAGATTAAATACATATTTATTTCAAATTAAATGAATATAACTCACAATTCCAACTTTAGATGGACGACTCTTTTCTAGAGGGAGATGTGAGCTTATTGAAAAAAAAAACGTTTATGTACTGCAAATACTTACATATGCTCAAATAACATGTATACCATCTATGTCACTTTTCCTGTTGGTGTTCAAATGATTTCTAAATCTTTAGAAAAAGAAAAACCTTCTAGATATTAAATAAGGAATATAATTTGCTGATTTTTAAAATAATGATCATTGCTCAAGTACTGATTAGTCTAGTTTTCGTAATCATAATTATACTCAAAATGTCAATGACAAGGGAAACAAAGAACTTTTAAAGTAAGTTGAGAAAGAGAGGTAACTTATACAGCAGTTTATATTTTGTTAAAGTAAGAACACGTTTGTCTACTGCGAAGAATCAGGAAAAAAGCCACGAACTTAATTCTTTAGTTTTTTCTTAAACCAGCTCTATGATTTCATCAATCCAAAATCTCTTTCGCAAAATCTTTCTTCACTACAGGAAAACGCAGCTGCGGTGGCTTTGATGAAAATAAAACGGTTTTCACTATAGTAGAAATTATGGCGTTGTACATCACAATGTCAGAAGAGGGGGATTATTATTTTGTACTTTTGAAAAGATGTAAGATTGTTACAAAAGAAGTAAATTGTGAAATATTTCTCTTGCAACAGATAGTAACAGAAAAAAATGCCTGCTGAGGGTCAACTAACTTTACACTTTGTGAGCTCAGTATTAAGGTAGACAGGTTTATACTCAATAAATATTTCAGAGCATTGCTTTAAACATTAAAAAATAAATTTTTATATCACCGATCATTTTTCTTTTTAGTCCAAAGGGCAATTTGCCTAGAAGGACTATTAATTTCGATTTAGCATTTTACGTTTATTCACTAAAAGCGCTGTGTCCCTTTTCAGATTGTTGCCACCGAATATTATCGCCCTGTAATATATTTAAAGAAATGAAATAATGAAGAATCTGGGTAAATTTATTTTTGTTTCTCGCATCGGGATAAAACAACGACATTTAGAGCCATCCAATTTTGAATATTGAACGTTTCTACCCGAATATGAGCATCTGGAAGCCAAAATTTGAAATTTGGAATTTGTTTTATTATCGATTTCATATTTTGTAAAATTTTAACGAATTTTTGATTAACAAACTCAAGGACTTCAAGGCAAGCCATGGCGACGTTGTACAGAAAAAACATTTTTATCTCTAGCGCGTAAGACTGTGTATCGGAAATCCTAAAGATATGTCCATTTTTAAACAAAAACATGAGTGAACTTTTTAAGCTAATTTAATCGGGTTCGTGGAGAGGAAAGATTTTTCCGCTAAATTTAAAGTTGTTGTTGTTGTGTTACAAATCTCACTTGCCTGGCAAAGGTCAGCACAAGTCCATGGCATTCATTGCGACAAGAAGTCAAATCCGCCTTGAAACAAGAGCTTGAGCACCATACAGGTGACAGCCTGGCAGTATCTCAGTTCCGTCTCCAAGTTTCAGAGAAAGCCCCCGAGGGTCTCCCACCCATTCTACCCTCTTCTGCTGGTAGAGAAAGGGGGTCCCTACCAGCAACCTCTTGAGAGGACTTTCGGGTCGTCATATATTTAGAGTGCCCTGTGCCTCAAGCTACTATTCATTTACAAACATCGAAGCCTGCTTCAGGATTCGAACACGGGCCCTTCGGTACGGTAATCAGAGTCACTAAACATTACGCCGGTTGAATAACTAATTCAAAATTATAGTACAATTACAAATCTCGAACTGAAAAAATATTAACATTAAGAGGAAAAAGAAACCTTACCACAATTTACATTTTTTGGCCAGTCACAAACCAGAGAATGCGAGTTGAACTGCAATCCATCTGGACAATTCTTCAAGTAAGGAAAAAAAAAAGAGCAGAGGATGAACTTAAAGCAGTCTGGTGATGGAAAAATACCATTTTTCTTCGGACAATATCTGCTGGGAGGAATCGCGCAGTCCACATTATTTGCCAAATCGCAGGCTTCAGTTTGAGGGTTAAACAAAAGATTATCGGAGCACCTCATTTTGTATGCTGTTCCGTTTTTACAGTACAAGTATGCTGCACAATCATTTTCGTTTGGTATAAAACATGAACTGCAGGTATCACAGGGAAGTTTATGATCATCTGGAGGTGGTTCAACAGTTGGAAAACCTGAAACATCAATGTGTATTACTATATTCAAAAACCTGAAAGAAACTTTAGTTTGATATTAAAATGAAATCTGAACTAACTCAGCTTATTATTAAAGTTAGATAGTTAAAAAAATCAGGATTTTGGTTTGATGCGCAGTGCATTTGATAACCTCTGAAACTCTGCATTACCATCACAGATGATGTTTTAAATCAATGAAATGTAATAAGATTATTTCACATGAGAACTTTGGATCTATTATGGAAAGCTAATGGCTTGGTCAAAACTAAACTTCTAAAAAAATGTCTTAAAGGGCTTGACGCATAAACTATTATGACGAATGCAAGAAGCTGATGCGAAGCCCACAGAACACTAATCACGTAAATTCCTTCCGTTACATTAAATTATAAATGCTTACAGCAGTAGTTTGAGATTTGCAAGCTGCACTTCACATTTCGGCGTACATTAATACCTAATGAATGGTTTGATTTATTTCATTAGCGCAAAGCGCGCAAGGGCTAACTGCCTAAAAGGAGGAATGCCTTTAAGAAGGCTTTCTAAGGAAACTTGCTCTTACCCATGTTACAAGTTACTGGTTTGATTTATTTTATTTAATTGCGGCAAATTATTTGAGGGCTATCTGTCTAAAATGAGGGATGCCTTCGTGGAGGACTTTCTGTGGGAAATTGGCTCACACACACGTTACACATGGAGAAAAACCACGAGAACGTTTAGGCAGCCAGCCCAGTTGAGTCAGGTCGAACTACTAACGTTTAGAGACTTTATTCCTAGACTATTGGTGGGCTACTGATGAATGAAGAAAGTAATTTTTAATTACTATACATTCATTTTGTTTAACATTTGTTTCTGTGTTTAAAGGAATGCATAAAGACTTTTGAAAAGTGAACATATTTGCAACGTATGTGGAAAGGAATAAACAGTTGTTGCCTATTAATGTCAATATTTCGAATAATTTAGACCATTTTATATTTAGTTTCGTTATCTGATCCATTTTATATTTAGATTTGTTATTTACCTGAAGATTTTAAAACATTAAAGAATGCGTTGTTTTAAGCCTTTAATCACTGCGCATTTGCGAACGGCTGTTGCGTAATTGTAGTAGATGGGAACTAGTGCGCGCATGCGCATTTTCGTGCCGAACATATGTGTTTCAATAACAGTTTAAATTCCTACCTCGTTATATATAAAACACCCTCTGTCCCATAATAAAAGTAGCAAGTGAATATTTAATTGCGAATTATGGGAAAATGCAGCTGTAAATTACATTGTAGCGAAAAATTGCGAACCCTCCAATCAAAATCAATGTTTCATGATATCTGTCATTTGTTTCGACACATTTTCACTTTTAGGTTAACCTAATTATTACGAATAGCTATTTTCTAATTTGATTCACTGATCGAAATCAGCTTTTTTATTTCAGTTGAATATCAACCCATTCAAAAAGTAAGAGTTTTACAGGAAAAAGAAAGAGAGTCTTCAAACAAAGATTCAGTTGCGATTGTCCAGTTCTTGATGCATCAAAAGAAAAATTAAAAGTTGCAAAAAGGTGCAATTACGTTAGCTGCAAAACAATTTAAGCGCAACAAAATGGCCATATCAAGAATCTGGAAAGGATTTTCGAAAATAATTGTCAAAGTAAATCCTGTGATAATACAGATTCTTTGAAAAAACAAAATTATGCACAGATATATTTATTTCTGTTAGCAGAAGAGGTATTATAAAAGCAATAAACACAGCCCTTGATAATATTTCTCCCGAAATATACTGGATATTACATTTCTGTCGGAAACAGCGAAGAGCGATAGCTCTAATAATTTTACGCTCATGCATATAGAGAAAGCAAGGATGATACCCTGGCATATAGGGAAAGCAAAGCTTCCCTGTATGCCAAGGGATCATTCCTGCAAGTTTAATGTGAAGTAACGAAATTTTTGAAAAGTCCTGAATGCATCTGAACTCATAAAATAAATATTAGTAATATTTTAAATTTATTGTTTAATTTTAATTTTAGTTTAGTTTTAGTTTTTGATAATAAATGCTGCATTCAATATTTATTTTTTTGCAACTATCACTAGGGGACAAATTAATTCATCAGCTGCAACTATTTTTGTGGAATAGAGGGAGTGTAACATATTTTTTCATACCTAGATATTTTAGAATGTGATCAATTCATATCCTTTAATTTATTATTTGATTCTTCTTTCATCTTCTTTGATTCACTATTTGATCTGTTTTTTAAAGGTTATTGCGTCCGTACGGTTCGTCATAGACTGAATAGCTTCGATGATAAATTGATATGATTTACTTTATCAGATGAAACACTTCAGAGATTTGAAACTTTCCACAAAGATAGTCGTACAATTCTTCAAAATATCACAGAGTATAAAGAGTAATTACATTTTAAACTACTGTGAACGTTAAACACAACGAATTGCAAAGCACAGCTAAAGAGAAAGCTAAAAGCTACCCAAAGATAGTATCTCATTACTCAGCACTCATACCGAGCTACAGCTAACATCAACGAGTGAGAGCATCAAAATGCTCTCTCCGGCCTTACATAGTTTTTAACCGGCCACCGAGATATTTCTAGTACTTTCTGCTTCTCGAAATTACTGGAAGGCAATATGAAGGTCGAATTATGCTTACAGCTAATATAATGATCAATTACATTTACTCAATTACAATACCTATTACGGTGATACAGGGAGCGGACCCAAAAGTCGCCAAATGGCATAGACGTCAGATGTGTTTTATTTGAAATTTATGAATTTAATTTATTTTCGAAAATCATAGAGAAAGCTTAGAATAACTTGCAAGACTACATCGATCCTACTTTACCACATCGATTCCGGATAAGCATATTTATTTCATTGTAATATACTATTAATGTACTGGCATAATACAAGTATTTGACAGCTGTTATTAGTCTTTATGTTGTGATTCTTTAACGCCTAAATAGAAATATTGTGTTAATAAGCATTTAATTTTGAAGAAATAATATCTGTTTTCACTCGAAAAAATCTGTCAACAAATGTATATGAAAGACAACTTTCTATATCATACATTGTTCTTGAATATGTGAAAGGTGTCTTTACACTCTAAAAAGAAAGGTATTTTTAACTATTTTGTTTTATAACAAGAACCGGAAATTTCGAATCATTTCACTAGGAATATATGTGGGTCTTCAGATAATTTTGAAATGCAATCAAATTTTTTCATTGCATTTTCATCATTTACCATCTAGCCATCAAGCGCTCACTATTGGTTTACTCACGTTTGCTTCTACCTATAAAATTTCTGTTATATTTGCAAATTAATTTTACCAAAAGCGTACAACTGATTGTTATGGAACAAATTAGACAACTGCCCGGAGAATAAACTTTATCAAAATGAGAATAAACATGCGTTTACCTTCACAGCCAGCTGAATATGGCCAATCGCAAACTTTTAAAGAAGGATTGAAGTGTAAATTCGCTGGACAGTCTTTGATATATGGAAATCCATGTGCACAGTGAATGAATTTTTTGCAGTCGTCCATGTGAGGAAAGAGACCTTCATATTCGGAACACTGGTATCCAGATGGATCTGGATTGACCTCACATTGCACATTCTCTGGGAAGTCGCAGTTCTCTGTTTTAGGATTGAAAAGCAGTCCAGAGGAACAAGAACCCTTGAAACCTACATGCTCGATGCAAAGTATAAATCCTCTACAATCATTGCCGACAGGTTGTAGACAACAGTTGCAGTCACATGTTGTTGTGTTGGAAACAGGTTCGGGGGTAGAAATTTGCGATTCATCACCTGAGAAGAAAGATATATTCTTAAAATGCAAGAATTAAAATCTGAAACATTCGTACATTGAATAAATTTTAATATTTTAGAAAAAGAAAGTGAATTTTTTCATTACCGCCTTTCGTTTTTCCTTTTATTAAATGTTTATTTATTATTTACTTTTGAAGTAGGTAACATATATTTTTAAGTTACTGTATTTTCTCGCGTATCCCCCTTTTTATACTGATTTTTACAGAATCGACATTGGAAGCGAAAGAGAGTTACTGTCGATTCGACCTTACCTCCACTCCTTAACTGAAACATAGACCTGATCCTTGAGGAAACACTCATTTGTATAACATATTACACTCAACTGGTGGCGAGTTCATAGTGCTTATATAACCTCATTATATTTTTTGTTTCTTACAGCTAATCATAACTATATTTCTACATTCTAATTATGTTTCTCGTGTTCGCAGTTTGGATTATCTCTTAATCAGGTAAGAAACTTTGATTCTGCTTTAGTAATCGCTTATCAGTTAACTATGCTCAGATGACAAACACATGAACTGCGCGTTTCTTCAACAATTTTATCGTTCCAAAATTCGAAAAGGGAAAATTAAGTGAACAATTCAATTTCCGAAGGACGCGGTTACGATAAAAATATAACAAATGAAAAGTAGTCATTGATAAACTACAAGTAACTCTCACAGTACTATTTCTTTAAAAGAAACCTACATTCCAGTAAGAACACATAGTGATATTAACATTACAATATATAATATGATATTTCCATTTTCCCTGAAATTTCCCTTCACTTTCGCATAATTCGAATCTCTGCCGTTCTCACTGATGTTACTCCTAATCGGCAAAATCTTAGACTGAAAGTCTGTTCGTCTTTACTTTGCTGCGGATGGTCGCTTCTGGTATTAGGCTGCATAAAGTTCAATAGTTAGAACGAAACGTTTCAGTATGAACTTCGCAGGTGGTTTGCAAAGGTTTGTCTTTGTTGTAACACGAAAACAAGCACTATGTGAACGAATCCATTTTAAAATTTATGGAAGCTCGTTTTCTAAACGCATTGAAAAAAGGGAGAATTATGCCAAAATTTTAAAAATGATGTTTCCTGTTATTGGAATAATTATATGTCGTAAACGTTTTCATTTTATGAAACTCAGTGATACGTAGGAACTTAAAAACATACATATAGTATTATGTTTCGATTACAATTCAAAGAAATTTATTTTTATGAAGCAACTGATTTCAGAAAAGTAAGGTAAATATTTTTATATATTAAAAATATTAAAAGCTTTAATTAAATATTGTTACATATTTAAAAAACATAGCGGAAAACTAGTTGATTGGTAAATTAAATAAACTATAAATTTAGTATATATTTTATTTTAAGTATTCCCTGATTAATTAGAAAACTTTTCTGAATAAAAAAGGGAGCTGGAACTTGCATTTTAGTTTGCATCTAAACATTATTTTTGCTGTTGGACTCGTAATTTCTTTCCCTTTCTGTAAAATATTTGTTTTAACTTAGAAGCAAATGAGCTTTACGGTTAATTAAATTTTATAACTGCGATTTCCTTTTAAAGAAATACATAAGAAACGCCAAGAGGCACAAATATATGCAAATTTACTTAAAAAAGCCTCTAGATTTGAAACAATGAATATTAATGTTGTTAATTTACTACATTCCTAAAAGTATTCAAATAGATTTTATATATTCTGAAGAAAAAAGAAAAAACTAACGTCTTTAAATACAAACTGCAATGCTAAAATTTTATTATGCTTTCATACCCTCCAAATTTTGCGTTTTATGCGACTAGGAGAAGTTAATTTCTCAAATATTGTCTCCCGTAAAAGAAATGATTAAAAATGCTTTTAGGTATTTTATTTACAGTGAATGTTGTTGCTATTGTGAAAAATAATGCCTTTTTAAAGTGCCGAACCGTTTAAGCTCAAATTTAATTTGAGGAACAAGTTTCTTGAAAATCGCAATGTTACTTAATACTTACGACATCCGGCTGACCATGGCCAATCACACTTCTTCTCTTTCGGATCAAAATGCAGAATACCAGTACATTGCTTCACGTATCTATTTCCTTTTATACAATGTAGATACAGCCCACATTCTCCTGGATATGGAAAATACCCATTCTCTGCCGGACATTCTGGGAAAGAAACTGGCTCGGGACACTTAACATTCACGTCATGGTCACACATCTGGGAATTGGAATTGAAGAACAATCCTTCACTGCACTGTCCTTTGAAAGCTTCACCATTAGTGCACATGATGTAACGAGTACAATCTTGCAAATCTTGTTTAAAGCAGAAGGTGCATCCATCGCAAATGCTTGGGTTAGTTCTTTCGGGAATAGCAGGCGGGTATGTATTACCTGTATGCATAAAATCATAATGAGAGCTCTGATTATTTATAGCATGTTTCGCTCTATCACAATGGTTACCAAAATTTATATGTTAAAATTTGGGACTAATATGTAAACTATCACATTGCATCATATGTTTACGAAAATGACTTGAAATATATTGAATGTAAGGTATTAATTTTAGAGGACAAATTCATAATGGAAATTAATGTAAAGTTTCAGTATGAATGCTTTGAATACTCTCCGTTGGAACAAAATAGGAAATCCTTAATGTGGCCTAAAGTAAGTTTTAAAGGTTTGTTACTTTAATAGCAGGCATTATTTGTATATTAAATGAGGCCAAAATATTAAAATATTAGTTTTTTTTTTCTGAATAACAATTTTCACATCGTTCTTTTGCCTGTACTTCTGAATTCCTTTCCCATTTTGTGCAAACATTCCTAAAAGTAAAATGAGTAAAGTTAAAATGTTTTTAATTAAAAGCTGAAAAATCTGCCATTTTCGTTTCTAAACAGCGAACAGTTTCAGAACAGTTTCTGAACAACGATTTCTGAAATTCATCAAATACCAGAGTCATCAAAATTGTCTACTCAGAAGCAGAATAAAAGCGCTGAGATACATTCGTTGCTGTACAATGTGAAAGACATTAGAGTTTAGAGATTAGATGCGCAATACCCCCCCCCATCTCCAACCGAGGTACAGTTTACCTTTGACACAGCGAAAGAAACTGGCAATTTCTAAGCTAAGAAAAGGATAATTACGAACGTAAAATCTCACTGATATCGAAGTTAGACTTCATCCGTTAAGGAATTTGGAAACAGGGAAAGGATCTATGAATAAATGCCGGAGATCAACAAACTTCTTAGAAATCTCCCCCTCCATATTTTCAAAAAAGGAGCATAAATTATTTTAAGAAGTTACTGGTAGGTAAATATTATAATAGAATTTTAAAAAAGCACTTGGAGTTTGTTAGAGCATTCAGACATTAGAAAGTCGAGTAATGAGGAGATGAGTCTAGAAAGGAAAAGAATTAGAAAGTAAAAAGATAATATTTTCTAGATATGCATCTATTGCTTGTAAATTGTGTACTTTGTTAATCAAAGCAGATATAGTAATAAAAAAGTATGAAAGAATATAATTAAATATGAAAGAATATCTCAAAGTTTTCCACAATGGCAAGACACTCGAATGAAAAGTGAAACTATGCAAAATCGTGTTTCGACGCTACTAGTCCTTTTGGGATAAAAACAAATAAGTCTAGAGGTTTTTTACCTAGCACGGAATTTAATATAACCGAGTTTTCAACCATAAGAAAAATGTTAGCAGGATTGCAGATTCTCTCATTTTGTGCTATTATTATAAATGTAATTTATAATCTAAAATCATAGTTTAATTTTTCATAAATTTAAATATAAATATATATACAGTTAATGTATACAATATATATGTTTATTACAAGCAAGTGATAAATATTAATTCTAAACATACTCTATTAAATCGATTAAAATTAGAAGGGAGGATTGAAAATTATCTTTTCATTATAAACTTAATAAATATTTTTTACTTAGACGCATAGCAAAGAAATAAGTGAATAAATATTTATTTCAAAAGGAACAAAAAGGCAACAAAACAAAAATCTATTTCGCAATTTATAAATAGTTTTAGCGCATTTTGAAAATTTATAATACTTCATTGGAATGATAGGTATAATTCTTCTTTCTTTTTGGATCGGAAAATATCGGGTGATTTTTATATCTTTATTGCCTTTTTTTTGTGAAAACATAAGGTCCTATATACTGTAGTTCGAAAGTGCCGATGACACTGTGAGCTTGAAAACATAAATCTCATATAACATGGTGAGATGGGGATGTCCTCAAAAGATGCAAAATAATGTGTTTTTTAACATTAAATGTTAATTAAAATTTAACTGGAAAATATTCCTCTCCAAAAATATTAGGGAACTAACATGAACTTATTAATTCATTGATGTACGTGCCTGGACGTAGTACTAATTCTCACTTCGTTTTTAGTAACTTAAAAAAATTTCAATTTGCCACTGCTAGTCCAGCTTCAATCTCATTATATTTATACTCTTATCTCTGGGTTTCAAAAATCTTATTAAAGGTAACATATTTGTTATTATTTTAAAAGTCTGTTTCATAAATTAATTGAGAATTTAAGCAATAGATTCTTTACCAAAGCTGACGAACAGTTATGCTGCCATCTACCGATACAGAAATAATAATGTAAAATATTTGTTTGTTATAATGATAATATAAAGATTTGTTTATGTTTGCAGAGAATTAGTAGTAATTGGTGAATATAAGTAGATAAGTATCTTCTACTTTTAAAACAAATACATTTTGCTAAATTTAAGAACATTGTTTGTAATTCTTTTTTTTTTCCATTATCCGTTTTTATTTTGGAGTTCGCATATTGTCGATGATAAAAAATAAATAAATAAACAAAAAAGGAAAAAGAGTGCTAGTTTTTAATTTGAATATTTTTTTTAATTTGAAACTAGGATGTAAATAAATGAACAACTAAATGTATTAAATTATAATTTCTCTAGAGAAGAATTGATTTAGAAAACTTTATTCCAAATTAATCCTGTCGGATCATTCATCCGTAAGATTATTAATAAAACTGAATTGTAAATATTATCAACGACAGCACGAAAAGATGAAAATTCTTAAATATGTCGAATAGCTACTGGGGATTAGATAAAAATACTAAGACTATTTTTATAAATATTTAAATTGCTCCCAAAAATAGAATAACATATAAATAAAATTACCCTTGAAATGTAATAATTGGGAATGAGTTTTAAATATGGGCATTAAAATACGGAATTAAAGAAAGCAAATATAAAAAGTAAGCCGGAGATGTTTGAAACTGAATGATTAATCATTATGGGAAACTTATGTGAATAAAGTTAATATAATTATGTTGTTATCTATATTATGCGGTTATGTATGTTATGCGGTTAACTATAAGTTAATATAGTAGTATAGTTATGTTATTATGTGAATAAAGTTAATACGTGAATATGTTAAATTGTCAATAACAAAATTTTGGAACATTCTTCAGAATTTCTGATGAATATCTGCGGATTTTTTAGTTCATTTGAGAATGAAAATTTGTGAATATTTCCAGCACAGATGAATTTTATTAAACCCACTCTTAAGATAAGGAACAGCTACCTGATTTAGTGCTGCCATCTAGTGCAAATGTTAGAAATTAAGGTTTCTTACCTCCACATGATCCAGTCCAACTGCACATCTGTGTGACGTTATCAAATTTCAGCCCTTCGGGGCAACTTTTGACAGTTTTTACTCCATTCTGGCATTCTATAAAATGACTGCACGAATTTGGATACGAAAACCTTCCAAAAGGCTTCAAGCATTTCACATCAGTTTCACAATGCACGTTTTCCTGTAAATCGCAAGTACCAGTCATTGGATTGAAATACAAATCTTTATCACACGTTAATTTGAAAGCTGTTTTGTCAATGCACAATATATAAGCATTGCATTTCCCTGGTACTGGAATTTCGCAACAGTCACAATCACAGTGAGTAATATTTTTTTCACCGGGAATTCCTGGAGTTGTCTGAATATCGACTATTGTAGATGGTTGTATTTTACCTGTTAATAAACATAAAACAAATCAGAAGTTATTTATAAATATCTAATAATGATGTATTGGAAAGAAATAATGCATATGTAAGGAAAAGAAAGAATGAAAGTTTATTTATGAAAATAATACATTTTTGAAAATTAATAAAGATGACTTCCCTGTATTATGGGGGTCAAGTTCATCATAAATGATATATACGAACTAAGCTATACGGAACAAAGAATAGTACACAAAATAAAATTATTATTATTATTGTGTTAATGAAATGTGTGTAAACGTCAGTCTGCAAGTGTCATCACTCTATCTACACGTTATTACAATGCAATAAACCATTGCCAATCTATTACAGCTATCTGCAAATTTATTACATACATATATAAAATAGAACTGTCAAATAAAATGATGGTAAAATGATAAAGTAGTAGCTGTTGCTGGAAAATATTGCTAAAACATAAAATTCTTGATTTATTTGCTTTCCTCATAGCCTCCAAAATAATCAGTTTTTAGACAGTTGTTATTCGGCAAAGTACAAAACATTTAATTCATTATCTTCAAAATTTAATCAGACTGTAATTGATTAAAAAGATTTAAAATCAGTAAAAACCTCTCGTAATAATTTAGAGCTTTATATTAAATCTATCCCCTTCATATAATTTCAAATACTTCATATATTTTATATTATATTTCTGTTCATCCTTTTATGAACACTAGCATCACAGATGAATTTCATAACTGATGTTTGCAACACCACACATTATGTTACTCGTTACAGAACTGTTTGGTTTGCTTTTCAGCTTTTTCCATTAAAAATGTCTATAATCCTTTTTATTACCACATTTTATAACAATTATGTTACGTTAAGTTACGTTACCAAAGGGCATATCATCATGCGACAAATGCTGCTCTTTCATACAGTGTTAAATCTTTCATTTATTTTTAAATTGTAATAATATATATTGCTTAACTAATTGACAACTTTAAAACTAATATGCCTACTTCGTAATAATTTATATCTTTATTTTAACTTTAAAGAAAAACTCTAAATAACATGATTTATCCTTTAATTAATGTTTTTTTTGGGCGGGGGTTATATCAATTCTGCCCTTTCCTTTTCCACTTGTTTCAAACTGGTGCTTCAGTCGCAACAATTCCAAGGTAGTCCAGAATTTTGATTCACGTGAAGCGATATATCTTGCAAAAGTAGATCTGCGGTCATCACATCTAGCGTCTGGGAAATCAAATTATAATTAAAAATTTTAATTAAATAAATAAGAAAATAGTAAAAAAGCTATAAAAAGTCTGAAAAAGTTCAGATTTTAACGATCTTCCAAAAGGATTAGTTAAGGTTTGTTACACTTTCGCTGAGCTCGCAGTCTTCCAGTCTGCTATTTCAATCACTTCTGCTAGCTTTATTATTAAGCACCATTTTCTTCGTACCTGCGCCATACACAATTCACTAGAAAAATTATAAAGATTTTAAAAGCAGCATATGTTTAGCATTCTCGATGAACTGTTATGTGTTGGCATATATTTCTCTATTTTTTCTGTCTTTTCTTAGTTCATCATTTCAATGTTAATTTTTCTTTCCAAAATTTTGTGTCTTTTTATATTAACGTTTTGTGTGTTAACTTCATCTATTAGCTATCATCGACTTTCCAATTACGTCCGATAAACTTCAGTTCAACAACAAAATCACAAAATACTTAAAAACAGCAAGTCTTTAGAATTTCGGGCAGACATGCTCTCGTACTGGCGATAAAAATATTTTATTCCGTACAGTGTTGCACTGCTCGCCTTCAAATCATTGGGTCTGTTAATAAAAATTCATTAAAGTTTTATAAATATGAAATATAAAATTCCGAATTCAAAATTCGGGCTTCCAAGGGCACATGTTCTGGTGAAGGAAACGTTATTCAAAATTTAATGGTTCGATGTCTAAATGCCTTCTTTGTCAATGCGAAGAACTTACATATATACACATACAAGCAGATTCTTCATTATTTAATTTCTTTAACGTTATCACAGGGCGACAGTATTTGGTGGCAACAATTAGAAAAGTGATTGGCCGTTTATATTGGACGACGCAAAATCACGTTCCGAGACTAATAGCCCATTCGGACTAGCGCCGTTTTGGGTTAATAAATGAATAAGAGTTAATTAGAATCTACCAAAGGAGATTGAACTGTGCATAAAGTAAAAATAGAAAGCTCCAATACAAATAGAAATACTTTTTTAGTTGCTTAATGTAAGTCGGAATGAAACTTTTTGGTAGAAATTTTGTATTTTAAAGGATACCACGTTTCTACTCTCCGCTGGAGCGAAAGGCATTATTAACTTGCCTAGTCTAGCGAATATTACTTAATTATTGAATATTAGACTCCACGTAATCTTCTCGTCAATATTTGGTAAAATCGTATTCATAATTTTCTTCCAAAGAAACTTCTTATGTGCGTAGTTGAATATGTATCATTAAATTACATTCGTGAATTAAAGATTTGAAAACATATAATAGTGGAGCTGATTTTACTCGTTTTTATTATCCAAAATTTATCTAATAAATAATAATAATAATAAACAGAAACTAAGCACAAAGAAAAATAAATAAATACATAAAGAAATGAGAAATGAAAGTCTGAATTCAGGTTTGGAAAAGAATACAGAATCTTAATACTATTTTTTAAAAGAATATATAGATAAGCTTCTGTCCGATAGTTTTTGATGCCACTACAGGCAATTTTAATCAAGCGTCTGCTACTTTATTACAAAACTCGAATTCAACACAGCGTTTCTGTAACATGGACTATTTATATTTAATCTTAGCTTCAGCACTAGTAGTGCAGGCAAATTCAATGGATAATTAAATAAAAGGCAAAACCTTCACATAAGAAGTTTAAACCCGAAAGATGTGACAAAATGACCTTTACGTGATTTAGAAAATCCTAAAGCAATGCTTCTAAATAATTTTTTTCTGAATCTTAAGCTTAAAAATGTGCAAATTCTGCTTCGGTTACAGAGCTAATACTTGATTAAAAATTTTTATTTTGTTTTTACAAATCTTTGTGTATCAAACTTTTTATTTGCTTTGTAGGGATTTATATTTATTTTAAATAACCAGTTAAATTTAATTTGAAGCTCTTTCCTATAAGCCTTCATTTCCCTAATTGTCAGTGCCTGAATATATAAATTTGGTAGCGCGCGTAAGGAATGCAAATTCTACCAGTGGGAGAAAAAGTTTAAATATCGAGTTCTAGAAGGGAAAGTTAGAGAGTCTGAGAAAACTCTGTGCGTATTGGTAACGCAAGCTTCGGCTTAGCATTTACTACTGGTTAGACGTAGCTAACAGCGATCATCTTGCTGCCACTAAACTCATCTACGCGCTGTAGGATACAGGATTGTATGAGCCCTGTAGTTTAATTCTACTACTTGTTTAATATCTTGAATTCTTAATTTTTGATTCTACTGTTTCATTTACAGCACAAGCAAGTTAAAGAGTGTAATGAAGGGTAGTTTTAACCCGTCTTCTATGTAATCACTATTTTCCAGATCTCGCACAAGAGATAAACAGTAGAACTCTACATCTGGCGCCTGAACATTCCATTGGCAAATAATCAGGATGGACAATCATCCTTCAAAAGAGGCAGAAGTCGTAGACCCGATGGTGACAAGCCCATTGGATGGATTTGGCCTGTGTATGGATTTGGCTCGTAATACAGACTATGATAGCTGCAATTTAGCCAGCAGTGGGGTTCGACGGTAAAAACTCCGTCACTTCATTCCTGGAATCCCTTGAGACGCACTTTCAATTGTATCCGGCACCCGAAAGACAGAAAAGTAGCCATTGCCTCGAGTGCCCTCCGAGGACAGGCGAGTCTTGGTGGAAAGGAACTGGGAAATTTTTACTCGGGAAAGTCGGAAGCCTGACTTACAATTTTGAAAATTTCAAAGCGTCACTCCTAAAGGCCTTCCCGATTGGGAAAGATCGTGCCAATCTTGAAGCCGAACTGTGCAGCTTTTACCAACGGAAAGTTGAGAACCTTACCGAGTTTATCCTGCGTAAAGTCAAACTAGTGAATATGTTATATGGAAGGAAGCCCGATAGCGAAGTTTTTGAGATTATATTACCAAGATTATTACCCGCAGTACAAGATTTCGTGAAGCTGAGAAACCCACAAACGCTGCAAGAGCTATTCGAATTAGCCATAAAGTTTCAGAATCGGCGGATAGCGGAAAATTCAAGGTTTCCTACCCAGGGACAATATCAGCAGTTCTCCTGACACCGGCCGCAGAAAGAAACAAATACAACGGAGGAAAACCTTTTCTAACCACACCGTCAACGAGCAAGAATGAAAGCGGTAAAGCTACAGAGCGCCAGCGCACCCAGCAGACATCAGGAGGAAAAAGGTCTTTATACAAATAGAGGGGCCTGAGAAATTGAGGGTTCAGATCCCCTGTGCATCGCAAAATCCCTCTAAGTTGTATGTAAATACAGTAATAGTCAAGAATTCCCAACTACCGGTTATCCAGGTTCTTTTAAACGACGTACCCGAAGAAGCACTCGTGGACACCAGCGCGCAAGGAAATGTTTTAAGCCAAAAGCTTTACTATAGAAATTTCCTAAGAATAAGATTGTTTAAAAATAGTAGCACAGAAATCGTTGCCGCGCAAGAGAAAATTTGTGAATGTGTCGGGAAGCTATCGCTTAACGTTCAAGTAAAAAACGAAGTTTTGAAAGTTCTATTTTTTGTCGTTAAAAATTTGCAAAATAATGTAATTCTAGGTATATAGTTCCCTAGGGCAGCGAATTTCACAATAAACTTTGCTGAAAACTCGATTTTCTTGGATATGGTGCCAAAGGTGGTGGAAGAGGTAAATGCTCCTGAAATCAATCTCCAGCATCTAAAACAAGATGGAAGAGCCAAGCTGGAAGAACTCGTAAGTAAATTTAAAACGTTATTTTTCGAGAAACCAGAAAATACTCAAATTGTTACCCATGCGATAGAACTAAAATCAAGCGAACCTTGTAAAGCAAAACCTTACCGTTATGATAAAGAAAAAGAATCAATAATAGAACACCACACGGAACAAATGTTAAGGGATAAAATAATTATTTCCATCAATAGTGAATATGCTAGCCTAGTTGTGCTACACAGAAAGAGAAATAACTTGCCCCCTTCGGATCCAAAAGCTTATCGTTTTGCAATCGATTATCGAAAACTTAATAGCATGACTAAATTCCCTATTTACCTTTTACCAGTAATAGAAGAAATAATACGGAAAATTAGGTTTACAAAAGTTATAACCACTCTTGATCTACTTAAGGCTACTTTCAAATAGCCATGAAACCAGAAGACGTGAATAAAACGGCGTTTATTACAAAATCGGGCACTTATGCATTTTTACGCATGCCGTTTGGGCTTTGCGGGGCCCCGTCAACTTTTCAACGCGCTATGGACATCATTCTACGTCCACTTTGATTTATCTCGATGGCATCATCATAACTAGTGACACTATTGAACAACACGTGGAAGATCTCCACGAAGCTTTTTTATTATTAAAAGAAGCAGGTTAAACCATTAATCCCGCAAAATGTAAATTCGCAACTAAAGAATTGCAATATAGCCGCCCAGCCGGTGTAGTGGTTTGGGGAGCCGGCTACGATACTAAAGGGCTTGGGTTCGAATCCCGGAGAAGGCATGGCTGCAATTGTCCATTCCTTCATGGGAGCCAGTGGTGGCCCACGTATTGGGTGCCTCCATAATAAAGATACCACGAGTTCTGGGCTTAGTATAGATTAATGGACTCTGTTACAAACTGTAACTGTTCACAATCTGCCATTTAAAAAAATGATTGCAATATTTAGGACACAATATCTCAGCTAAGGGTATCTAAATAGTATTCGCGCGACTTTTCCTAACGAGATCCTTGAAATAGACCTTCTTGGCCCTTTTCTTCAAAGCGAGTTAAATAAAAACCGATATGTTTTGTTTATATTTCAATTCCTGATTTAAAATAGAATATCTTGTTATTATATCAGATTAATTTTAAAAGCAAACAATAGCACTTTACTTACCTACAAAACCCCTTTATAATATGTGAAAGGCTTAGAACTAGAAATCAGGTGGAACAAATTTTGAATAGGTTCCAGAAATATTTGAAAGCATTACTTTTCATGTGTAATTAATTACCTAATAAGAATATTCATCTACGCAAAGAGCATTAAATACTACTTACGATGCCATTTGTACTAAAAATGTATCAATGCTTTAAAAAATCGATGTCCTTTTAAGCACTTTTTAGTGGACATTATTTTATGTGTTTTCAGTATACTTTTAGTAAAATATTTAATTTATTTAATAATACTAAGTAAAGATTGTTATCAACTATAATCACACACACATATATATATTTTAATATCGCTATATGTTGTTGTTGTTTCTAATCCCTTTGGGGAAAAAAAGCCTACACAAAGTCCAAGAGACCTTGCCGCACAAGTAAATCACTGACGTCGTCCTGCTCAGCCGACAGCTGTCTCAGGGAGACGTCTATACAATCCAGCAGGTGAGCGGCAGAGGCAGGGAGGCAACAGGCACACTAGGGGAAGGTCTTTTCTCTCTCTTTGAATTTCATGCATCGAAGATGCCCACTTCTGAATCTGGCCATGGCCGTTTGGAGAGGCCTAGATCTTTTACTCAGAAGTGACAGGCCTGGTTGCTCAGCAAAATACCATTGGTGAACAGGAGAAATTTTCCATCCGATGATAGTTTTATATTTGTAATAGGAATGAATTTTAGCTGAGCTTAAATCAGTGGAAGTGGGTGTAGAAAGATCACAACCTTTTCTTGCCAGAACGTCAGCTGTTTCGTTACTATACACCCCAACATGGGACGGTACCCACTGAAGATATATTGATTTACGCTGTCCAAGCTCGAAAAGTTTAGATACGATATCCTGACCGGTCTTATCCATGATCTTAGGCCAGTTTTTAAGGTACTGAATAGAGCTTTTACTGTCTATCAGAATCCATATAATGTCACTACTTGAACAGAGAGCATAATCAAGTGCTTTGCTGATGGCGATAAGTTACGATCTGAAGACGGAGCAATGATCAGAGTTTCTGTTGCTGCATTTCATATCTTCTTCAGGGGTGTTTCTATAAATGTCACTCCCTGCTCTATCCTTATCTGATCTACTTCCATCTGTATATATCACAAGGGCCTGGGCAGGAATATCTTCTTCGCATGCCTTCGTGGTGTAGTGGTCAGCACGCTCGACGCGTAACCGAGAGATCTGTGGTTCGATTCAAGGCGAAGGCATTGCTCATTTTTCATCTCACCTGCTTCTGAAATAACCTAATGTCTCTATAATTTCAAGAGCCATTTGCCTGAGGAGTTCCGGGTGATGGTTGCCTTTTACAGTATTAGTCGACAATTCCTCATGGATGTTAACATGATTAAAAGCAGAATCTGGAGCAAAACGGCTAAACGGTATGGATGTTTCAACATTAAAATTACTAAAATCCGAATTCCACCCATAACTAAGTGGGTTGTCTCGCTTTAGGTGTTTATTGTTTGTCAAATTTAAAATAAAGGCTGAGGCCCGGTTTTAAGGATTGAAACTCTGAAGCTTGTTAAAATACTTGTAGGAATTCACCTTATTCCCAAAGGCTGAATGTCCGCCTCATAGCGAACAACGTCGTTTGGGCAACTATTTCTAAGGCCAGTGATAATTCTCGCCGCAATGAGCTCTCTCCAATTTCCTCAAGTTAGTAGTTGAGGCCAATTGATAGATTTGGTAACCATATTCAAGGACAGGGCAGACTAGGGTGATGTAGGTTATTCTAAGGACTAGGGTGCAATTATAATTCTAAGGGTAGTGGCGTCAAAACCCCAGTCTCTACCCGAGATATACTTCATGATCCGAAGTCTTTTTCGTGCTCGGCCAATTTCTCGATATGTTTACTGCAATTCACTTCGGGATCCAAAGTGAATCCGAGATAAGAAGCGTGTTCATTACAGTCCAAGGGCACTTCATTCAGAGAAATGGGAGGCGAGTAATCATAAAGATGTCTGTTTGTAGTGAAGAGGCAGCTGAAGAATTTCGAAGTATTAAAATCGCTATTTTGTAGCTGAAGGAAGTCACAAGAACGTAATGATGGATGTAGAGAATCGCAGCTGGTAAACAACGAAGTCCCAAAGTGAAAATATTTAAGAATTTTTGTAACAACTAACGACCCAGGTGAAAAGTAAGTATTAAAATTGTATAAACAGTAATGTGACTAGTATAAAAAGCATCACACTTATTTTTCAAGCATTTTTAATAATTTAATTTTTTCTTGCTGTTAATGCGAAATCATTAATAATTTGTTTAAAACTTACTTGATCACTTAATTTCATAGTTCTGTAGAAAGGAAATGCTTAAAATAAAGTAACTGTGTGAATACCCAAGTTGCCGTAAAATGGCAATGTTTGAAAAAAACATGCCCATTGAATATTTTAAAGGTTTTCTTGATCAAGTGAAGATAATAGTTTAAGTGAAGACACAATTCATATATAATGTTTTATTATTTTAAGTTTGCTGAAGCTTCTTTCTCCACTAGCAACACTAATTGGCAATGTGCTTTATAGTGTTTCCAAATTCAGATCCGATTGAATTGAATTTTAATTTAAATGATCTAAACTTCTAGTTGCTTTAATGTCCGGAATTACTGAAACAAGAACTTTCTTAAAATTAGACATTTCTGGAACATTTACATCATTGAGATATTTAAATGCTAAATTATACTCTGCAACCTTTAAATTACTTAAATTCAACAACATTAATTTTCCGTCAGATTGAAATTGAAAATCGAAAGTTATTTTGCTTTACTTTGATAATTTGTATTTCATTTGTGAAATTAAAACAACTAACGCTTCTGTAAAACTACAATGAGCAAGTTTTTGTCTGACAAAAAAATTTTCTTCCCATTTAATACTTGACATTCTGATTCATTAACTTTTCCTTTTAGTTTCTATTCAAATTCTATCGCTATGTGTTTCACTAAATAAGCTTTCAGACTTCTTAAGTATACACTCAAAGAAGTGCTCTCTCAGCCGCAGAACATTAAATTCTGTTAAAGTTATATAATTGCTTAGCGTGCAGGTTCGATGAAGACTCCCGCTAGCAACAGATGGCGCCATGTGACAGTTGTGTTTCTACATACAGCTTTCTTCCATCGGCTGCTATAACCCATCCGTTTGCTTAGAAGGCACAATTTTTCTTCTTTGTCACAACAGCCATTCACCATAGATCACTTTGGGGTTAACATGTAAAGGGAAAACTGGTCCTCCGCAAACAAACTAACTGGTAGTTGATTGGTTAAAAAAGAACAACTTCCATTTTTTTCGAAAGGAAGGAAAAAAACCGTGCTTCTAACCTGGCAGAAAAACTGTCCGAAACAGCTGGGCGTATGAAAGAAATGCATGTGTGATATAGGCCTAAGATTCCTTCACACGGTGGTTTTTAAAGTCATAACAGGTTAACTTGAGCTTTGTTACTAAGCAACCAGATTTTACTGCGTCACAAAAACTGATTTAGGGATTTTGCGTGAAAAGTTCTAACTTTTCAATATCAAGTTGGTGTAAGAATCACCAATCACAGCGAAGCAAACATCGGTCGACGGTTTCGCTGACGGTCGACGACTATGCATGCGCAACGTTTCCTTCCCTGACTAGCTATGGTTTAAATCCTATTAAAGGCCACATCGCATAGGTGTGAATGGTCTTAATGCCATAAACCAGAAAGCTTTATGACGACAAAACAGTGGTCTGAACGAAGGCTTAAAAAGTAGCGTCTCCGTTCTGCGGGCTTTATGCTTCACGCATGCGCAGTGATAGGCTTCGTTAGTGTAATAGGCTAGCATCTGTTATACACTTTTGGCGATTAAAGTTATTGGCAATTAATGTTATTCCGTTAAATATTGTCACGCTAGAGTTAACTTTGACATACCGATTTACTTGTGTCTTATATTTAGTGTGATTATTACGGAAGAAAATTTTTGTGTTTGGAATGTTCTAAGTCATATTCGTTCCCTTGGTTCAGAGGAAAATTCATTATTCTTCAGAACTTATGGTTTAGATGAAATTTATTTCACATACTTGTTATTTAATAATTTCAAAATGCCTTAATGTTTTAATATATCAGCAACATTTTTATTGTATATTGAGTGCATTCTATTAACTCATCTTTATCTCTTTCTATGCTTTAAAGTTCCAGTATTTGCAGGATTAGTAGCTACTAAATGAAAAAAAAAACCCACTCAATTACAATATTTCAACAATTTTTTCTGCATTTAGTTGCTTAAATTTGGAATGAATTCATTAACTATAATAATGTAATATGCAGTGATGTGAAATGGTATTTACCTTCCATGCATGAATGGTGATGGTCATCTTATAAAGGTGAAATTTTAGTGCTAGTATTTATGTTTTCGCAGGGCCATTCCTAGGCCATACTTTCCTAGGATTGCCGTCCCAAAATTAAAAAAAAATAATTCAATGATTAATAAAATTTTTATTTCATACTTTAAAGCAGAAGCATTTACATATAACAAATTGTATAAAAAGTGCTTACATATGACAAGTACTTAGGATGAATTAAAAATATTTAGTTGTTCTATCCCGAGAGTCGGGCCGCTTGCGTTCTTTTAAGCGCTGCACCCCCCCTGCTAGGAACGGCCCTGTGTTTTCGGAAATACTGGTCATGTTCCGAAATGGCCATCTTACAGCGGTGGTTGTTATGACAGAATTTGCTGTATTTCAGATACAAAGACTTATGAGTTAATATATACTGATAAATTTATGAAAAGTGGATAAAGAGGGGAGTGACCATACTATAATAAATAAATAATTTGTTCTATACATGGGCAGTCGACTGTAAACACCGTGTCAAAAAACGTCTGTGCACCCTGCTGCCATAGTAGCATTAAACATTTTATCTTAAAAAGAGCACAAGGTAAGCAAAACAAGGTATTTCTTAGTTTTATTATTAATCATTTTTCAAGTTATATAATATTCCACTTTGCAATGAAGGATGTGATATTTCATGCTTTTTAATGATCTATCACCATTAAGTATTTAATGATATTTTTACATCAGTCATGAGAACAGGTGAAACTGAAGTAGTCTTTCCTGACATAGACATAATGTAATTCAAGCTATTCTCTTTGGTGCAATCGCTGAACACTGTTCGAGGCTCGAATCCCGGCAAATGGGTCATTTGCATTAGGATTTTCATGGTTTTCCCTAATGTGGGTATGAATAAGTTTCCCTTAGAAAGTCCTCCACGAAAGCATCTCTCCCTTTTAAGTAGATAGCCCTAGAGTGCTTTGCCATAATCAAATAAAATGAAACTCTTGGATGTGAAAGCCCAACTATATTTGAATAGTGTAGCATTTCAATAGTAAAATGACATTCCTTTTAACATTTTTATAGCAATAATATACTTCAAAATGTTAATGCATAAAATTTTAAGGAACTAGCCCAGTCCCTTTACAGATTTTCCAATTCATCTTTTACTGTTTTATCCTATCATCAAAACTGTGAAAATTCGTCCGCTGCTATCCCCTTATAAGCAAAATTGATGGAAGCTTTCTTGATTCATCTGCTGTTACCCTTTCCCTAATCTCCTCACCAGTATCTCCTACTAAAACATGGCTGAATCTTTTCCCGTTCATCTCCTTTTCAAAAAATTGTTGAGAATTATTTGTTGAAACGGAACATTACATGATAAATGTTTATTGGCATAACCCTTTATGACCCAAATTAAATCTAATTTGTATTTTATTTTCTTGTATTTCAGTTACAAATGTGTAGAAATAACTATTAAAGCTAACGAGGCACTACAGCAGGGTGACACAACAGCTTGAATATCTTAAACTTGTCTTTTTGTGTTTTTATGCATGTGTATTTAAAACATAATCATGAACTTATGAAACCTGAATTTATTACACAAAATATAACCATCCAGTGGTAATATTTGAAGGGAGATCATAAACATTAAAATGAAATTTTTAAAATGGAAATAAACAGTGGATTTGCCGAGAAGCTTACTGGAATGCGGGTCAGTGATTGACTTTTTCATTCATACTGCTGTTGAATTTTCCTAAGGATAATAGAGTATTTTTTTGTGTAATGCCTTTGAAAACATGTGCAAGAAAAGAACACATATTTATTTATTTTGAAAGTATTTTTTTAATTGTATGAAACTCCCTTGCTCAACATTGCTAACACTAATATTGTCAGAAATAACAACTGAGCCCAGGAGTTAGTCCATCACACGGTGTTTAAATACTACTTCAACAGAAGCCATCTACTATTTGAAAATGCAGCTAAGGGTTAGGCCTGCAGTCCAATCAGATGATAGTCATTTACCTATATCACAATACATATTCTTTGCCTATATTCCCCCAAAATTTTTTTCAGAACCTCAATTTGTTAAATTACATCAAAGTTACAAACTAAGGAGCCATTAAATATTGAGAAGAAAACAATATTTACAATAAACTGAAAAATCAACTAGGAAGAAATAGCACTGGCACTAGTTGTAGTGCTGAAAGCGTACAGATATGCCTTCAAACTGCGGTTGATGTTCTACCTATTGAAATAGAAGATGCAGCAGTCGAAATATATACATATTTTCATATTTATAAATTTGAGTCACTAAACTAAAAAATTTTTGTTAATCTGTATATGTAGGCTATTAGAAAGTTCTTCAACATAAACAACACCCATTTTCTTTCGCTATTTCCAGCTACTGACAGAATATTTGAGATTTTATTTCACAAGAACATTTTGAAAGGCTAAAAATTGTATTATTTATGGTTTGTGCAAGGGCAACTCACATTATTTAACAAAGCTATGTTAATTATGGAAAGTACAAAAGCAACTGATATTGTCAATGAAATTGGAAAAAAAATCTGAAGAAAAATGGATACAAAATTTCAGTCATTTCAAAGAAAACACATTTCCTTACACAGTGCCATTTAAATGATAGAATACGTTTTCAAGCATGCAAGACACACTGGCAGTAATCAAAAGAATATTTTCAATTATGAGCATCATAAATAAATTGTTTGAAGAAAGAGGTAAACTGACTGAATCGACTTAAAGAGGAACTTGGATAAGTGCCAGGAGCTTCCATTTCGCCCGGAGTTTACGAGCTTACTTATACTTACGAGCTCAAGGGAATAAGTGAATTATGGAAGTATAGGTTCAAATTAGATCTTAGACTTCCCCCTACAGTGAAGTCCTCCGAGGATATAATCATGTAAATTACAAAAATCTTTATTAATCCTGCAGACGCTACTAATACTTTAACAACTGAATCTTTGGGGGGGGGAGGATTTTGGAGTTAAACATCCTACACAACATACGGAATGCTACACCGAATTTGCTTTCACGTTATCGCGCAGAAGCATGGTGAAGATCCGTTAATTCAATAATTATAACTTCTTACAATGAAAATAGCTTTCGTATTACAATCAATAAAATGTCGGGGAAAATGATACTTATAACAACAACAAATTTTTATTATGTCACTTAAAAATATATAAATAACTCAAAGTGTTAGATCGCGTACTACATCAATATCGATAACATGATGCTCAAGAAAGATAATATGACGAGGAAAAGATAATATAACACTGCACGCAAGTAACAGTTAAGATTAAATTGGATTACTTTATTATAAGAAAATACACTAGCGGTATCTGTCTAGAGGGACTGCCTTCGTGGAGAACATTCTTGAGGAAAATGGTTCATCTTTATGTTACATATGATAAAATTTATCCCACTCGGCCAAGAGCATTCGAATCTTTGAGAACTACTATTGCTATTGCACTGGTAAGCCGTTAGCATCCGAAAGTAGGTGCTTATTTTAAAAGAAGGTCTCATAAATTTTTACAAAATAAATAGCGAAAAAGATTCTTAAAAATAGAGAACAATTCTACAATAAACTTTTTATTAACATTTATGAAGCTTAAAATTTGTGGTAATAAACTTCAAAAGGGATTAAAACTGTTCAAATTATAATTTCAAATGGTATTAAAATCGACTTACCACATCCTGCTCGATAAGGCCAGTCACAGACTCTTAATGTAGGATTGAAGTGAAGACCAGAGGGGCACCATTTGTGGTGAGGAACCCAGTGTGAGCAATGATAAAATCTGAAACAGCTTCTGGGGTCGGGAAACAAACCAAATCGAGAAGGGCAGCTGAATTCAATCGATGGAGGCACTGTACTTGCACTTACTGTTTCTTCCGTTGTTATTGCAACGCTTTTGGTAGTAAAACTGCTGTTTGTGAAGACCTTTTCAGTTGAGAAAGCGTCAGTTGTGGTTAATGTAACCGGTATATTAGTTACATTAGACGGTTTTGTGGCTTCTGTTACATTCTTAGTAGTTGTAGTGTCTTCAAGAGTTGTGATAAAAATTTTAGTGGTTAAGTTTGCTTGGGATACTGTACTCATTTCAGGAGTTGTTGCTTCTTCGGTTGTACGGATTCTAGTAGTAGTTGCTTGTTCTTCTGCAGTGCTGATTTCAGTAGTAGTTGTTTCTTTGTCAGTAGTACTAACTTTAGTCGTTGCTTTTTCTTCTTTAGTTGTGCTACCCACAGTTACTGTGGTTTCGTCTTTATGTGTCGATGGAACTAAAGTCGTTGAGGCTTTTTGAGTTGCTGTGCTGATTTCAGTTTTTGTGGTAATTTCTTGTGTAGTTGTCACAGGTGCTTCAGTAGTTGTAGCTTCCTCTGTAGTACTCCTGGTTGTGGCATTCGTTATCTCTACTTTTGTGGTTGGAGGCAAGGAACTAGTAGTGTGAGTTGCTGCAGGGGAAGTTCCAAGAGCTGAAATACAATATAGTAATAAATAATAATTAATATAAATATTTTTTAATTCAACGATTATTTTAAGTATAAAGAGAAAGTATTAATTACCAAAACAAATGAAACGTTTATAGAGAGAGAACTTACGTACATATTTCTTGAATGAAGCATTATATTTGCGGTAACTTTTAGTATTGTTTCACAACTGGGATAGTGTTAACTTTTGCTTCATGTTAAAATTTAATAGGTTTCTTTTAATACAATTTTAGAATTTTTCTAGGATTGCTTAATCTGCTTCTACTAAATTATTTATTTAAGTTTATATATATACATATATTAGTAACTTTATTTAACTCTTAAGCTATATTTTTCAGTTTGTTTATATATCATTTATATTATAGTTATTATACACTCTTTTGCAAAAAAAAATCGAAGCACAATGGTTGTTTTTGATGAAATTGAATATGTGTATAGCTCATACACAGATAATAAAATGATTAAAAAATCAAGCTCAAAGTACCTGTTCACGGCTCACGATCACCCATTGAGTGTTCAAATTAGCAGTTGATCGAACCGCCCCTAGCGACAATGCATGGTTGAATTCGACGAGTTAAGGAGTGGTAGAGGTTGCTAATGTCATCTTGCGACACATCCTGCCAGACATTCATCAGTTGTCGCTCCAGATCTGCGATATTTTGTGGTGCCCGAGTCTGGCGGCCTACCATGTCCCAGACATGCTCGATTGGTGAAAGGTCTGGTGACCTTGCTGGCCAAGTAAGAGCATCAACCGCACGAAGACAGTCCAGAGATATGCGAGCGGTATGTGACCTGGCATTATCTTGATGAAAAATGGCCGCAGGATGACGTGCCGTGAAGGATAATGCAGCCGGTCGCAGGATGGTATCAACACATCGTTGAGCTGTTAAAGATGTACGGAGGATGACTAAAGATGACTTGCCATCATAAAAAATAGCGCCTCACACCATCACACAAAGGGCTGTATGGCTTTGTAAAACAAAGGCTGATTGGGACCTCTGGCCCCTCCATACGAATACGGTGGTTTACCACTTTCGCTGCTTTAACCACGCGCGTGCTTTTCATGTTTGCCTGTAAGGACAAAACTTAGTTCTTGCTGATATTTGAAGGCGTTTTTGCATTCCGCTCGCTACGCACGTAGTGTTAAAGAGCCAATCTTCGCTTTACTACTCTCTGTAAAGCATCTAAGTTTAGTTCTTATTTAGTAAAGTTAGTTTAATTCTTGTTTTCTACGTTTTAGACCTCAAGTGCTGATCTCTGTATCCCGAAGTGCGAGAACGGCTATACGCTGTGAGAAATAAAGGGTAAAGTTAACCCTCCTTGTCTTTGTTGTATTTTCTACAGACGCACGGACAAAGCTTTGAGTACACTCCCTGTTCCGGCTCAGGACTCCAGTTATGTTTGCAAAATCAACTAGAAGAAACGGAAGTCCTGAGAAACTTAAAGATGCAATTTTCGTCAAAATATTTTATATGCACCGCTTGTTGTATATTGAAGCGAAATAAACGCAAGCAAAATTTTGTTTGTTATACGGTGTAAGTTCATAGCAAAATAAGCTGTTTCTCGTAGATGCTCAAGGAAAAGTAGATTTTAAATATAATTTAATCAATGGATAATTTTTGGAAAAATATTAATTTTATCTGTATGAAGTTTTGTATTCATTTAAGAAATTCGTGAAACCTAGATATTTCTAAAACTGCATTTAAAAAAGTAACACTGGATGTTTCTAACATTCCAATATACGTTAAATACAGTAACACAGATAACTAGCTGAAAACAAACAAAAGTTTCATACTTTAACGTAGTTATATCTAGTGAAATAACATTTTTGAAAACTAATTACATATTTCATGTTTCAATCATGATCCTGTTGTCATATTTAATTATTTGTACCATGAAATCATGGGAACTGTATGAATATTGGAACATAATAAATCAAAGAAGAAGTTTTTGTGATATAATATTTATAATGCATGATAAATAGAAGAACATTAAGAGGAGAATCAAAAAGAATATTTAGAATCTAATCTCAATAAAATTGTTCTAAGGAAATCATTGCTGCTTTGGTACATTTACACAGGGCGCTTTATAGAATATGATATGTTTGTATCAGTTACAACAACACTAGTATTAATAACGTTTTCTAATCTAAAGTGAACGATTCAGGTCTTCGTATTCACCACGAACATTTAAATGATTCATGCCTTTGCCACAAACAGTTGAACGATTCACACCTTCGTATTTTTCTATGTAATTAAATAAGTAAAATGAAATAAAAACGAACGGATTATTGGCAATAACTTCTGACCAAATAATAATAATTACTAATAATTAATGCTACTTTTGTTCATTTCATTTTGACTGTCATACTCTTAGCGCACAATATTAAAAGTAATTATTATGTATGTTTTATAATTAATATATTATGCTTTATTATCATACTTTATAATTAGGACTTTTTAATTACGAATGCGTAATACTTTTAACTAACATTAATCAATATATTACGTTATCAGCCTACAACAATTATAGTTTTATAATTAAAATTAAAGTTAAATATAACAGTTGGATCATGCATTTTGAAAAGGAACAGATGACAAATTTTGTCAAAATGAATTGCATGGATTAATAAATCATATACTTCAATACCTATTGGATCAAGTATAATTCTGATCAACTATAGATCAGTTTTTTAAATACTTGAAAGTGCAGCTACCTTTTATATTAAATATAAATTTTTACCTAAACTAAATTTATTATAAATAAAACTAATGATAATTTACATGATTTATTAGCTATGCTATTTATAGTGCTGTGCAGAATAATTTTCTTTGTAGTTTTAGTTTTTATTTAATCTTCTTTTTATTTTGGATTATTTTAAAAATTGTGTCTTATATTAAGGTTTAATTAAAAATAATTTAGAGGAAAAGGTTTTTTTTAAAAATATATTGGAATTTTAAAATTGGTATAAGAATATCACTCACTAATTAAAATTTTAAAACGTGTCTCTTTTTCTTATTTACAAATACAACTCATTAAATTTAAAGGAAATTGGTCGCTTTCTTTCGTACAAACTTCAGTATTGATGCGTCATTTCCCAAGGTTTCGCACGGGTGTAATTAATCAACTTCAAAAGTGGTTTTTTTCAAACTTTTCGTGCTATGATGTCATTCAAATTTTAAGATAATGGATTTGAGAAGAAGAGTTTTTTCTTTTGCTCATTTATCGGACGGTAAATAGGAAATTTCAGTTGTTGTTTCTTAACATTAATATTTTGTAACTCGAATTATGCTTACTATCACGTTTATCGAATGTTGTTGAAGGTACATTACATTCTAATGGATTTTACTTTGGAGAAACAAGGAGTTAGGAAAGGTAAATTAAATTTAATTGTTTTTTTGGCAATGTAATTACATGTACACTCACGTTTGTGAAAATTGCAACACCAAGAAGGAATCGTCATAATTGAATGCAATTTAATACACAGTTGAGTGGTAGTGGTACAAATAAATGATTAAATGTTCAAAGCAAACAAACAAGAACAAGAGATCAGAATCAGTATTTTGTGTGGCCACCACGCGCCGCAATAAGTGCTGCTACACGACGTGGCATGGAGTCAAACAAAGTTTGAATGTCTGACTGAGGAAGAGCATTCCATATCGTTTGTACGCGTACCCAAAGTTCGTCTGCAGACGCAACAGGACGAGGATCACGAGCAAGACGCCGACCAATGACATCCCACACATGTTCAATTGGCGACATAGCCGGGGAACACGCAGGCCAAGGAAGAAGCTGTACCTGCTGCGCTGCAAAGAAGGATTTAACAATCCGAGCAGTATGAGGGCGGGCATTGTCCTGTTGAAATACAGCGCCTGGCAAGCTTTGAAGGAAGGGAACAGCTTCGGGCTGTAGAACTTCACGGATATACCGGTTGCTGTTCAGATTGCCCACAATTCGTAGCAATTGAGATCGTCTATGATATGCTATGGCGCCCCAGACCATAACTCCGGGTGTTCGTCCACTGTGGCGTTCGATAATGCACTCCGGAAGGTGGCGTTCACCGGCATAGCGTCTGACACGAATGCGGCCATCATGGTACCACAAATTAAAGCGGGATTCGTCAGAAAACACGACATGCTGCCAATCAGCACGCCAGTCTCTATGCTGATTGGCCCATTGTAGCCGCAGGCGGCGATGGTCGTGCGTTAGGGGGATCCTGTATAAAGGAGTCCGTGCGCGCAGTCCACACTGCAGCAGACGTCTACGAATTGATGAAGCACACAATGAAACACCTGTAGCTATTGACCACAGTGCTGCCAATTGTCTAGAGGAAGCTGTACGGTCCGTCCGCGCCATGCGGACCAGGTGTCTATCATCGCGAGCTGACGTCACATTTCGGGGTCCACTCCCGGATTTCCGAGTTGTCCGACACTCGTCCGTCCACTGCTTCCAAACGCGCATCACTGTGCTGCTGTTACGCTGCACACGAGAGGCTACTGCACGATACGACAATCCAGCTTCACGAAGGCCGATGATTCTCCCTCGTTCAAACTCTGTAAGTTGTTCAAATCTCGCTCTCTTTCGTCGACAAGGCATAAGTACAGATTGAGTTAACGTTTACCACTAGCAGATAACCACCGATAACCATACACGCCTCGCTACAGCAGTCTATTTATTCGGATCCATCAGCCGTTCAGAGGGCGCTGCTCAGCATACGCATGCGCTACGGATTTGCAATTCTAATCATTTGCATATCATGCGCTACTTTGCATTTCCTGAAAATTTCAGCTCACTCGCGTAAGTCCTTTATGGTGTTGCAATTTTCACAAACGTGAGTGTATATAGCTTTCTTCCACAGTTGAATATTAATACGAAAATAATCCCATTGACTGATGAGCATTTGCAATACCTGATGTAGATAATTTCTACTAATTTTTCTCCAAGGCAGCAAATTTTATCAGAATCGAAACGTCATCAAATGCCAAGCTATAGTAAAAACTAAAGACATTTATAATTATTTACATGCAAACATAAGTATTTTTATTTATGCGTCAAAACATTTGGATAAATAGGAGAAAGATACTAAGTTGTTATTATTTAATCTTAAGTTTTGTCCAACTTAATAAATTTTGCCTGACAATTTAGTAAGTTTTCATAATTTGTTTATTTTAATTTTAAATTAAAGTTAGCTCTTTAACTGTTAATTAAACAAGTTAGAATTATTTGGAAAAAATGTCAGTAAAAAATAATATTTGGCTATTAATATATTTGAATTACACAGCGTAACCAAAAAAAAAAAGGCCTTAAAAACTTTTTTGTCTTTTCCTCATTAACTTTTTTGTGTTTACTTCATTTATTAAATACCACGTTCTTGGCGCTAATGTCTCATAAAATTCGATTCAAAAGTAAAATCACAAAATATTTAAAAACAGCATATCTTCAGAATTTCCAATAGACAGTCTCACGCGCTGGAGATAAAAATATTTTATTCTGTACAGTGTTGCCACTGCTTTGAAAATCTTCGAGTTTGTTACTCAAAAATTCGTTAACGTTTTACAAAATATAAGATAAATAATAAAAAAAAATCGAAATCCAAAATTCGGGCTTCTAAAGGCTGATATTTGGGTGGAGGACTAAGTTACTCAAACTTTGATATCTCTAGATGCCCTCGCTTTTTCACCATGCGAGAAACATGCACACATTCATACAGTTTCTTCATTATTTAATTTTTTTTAAATATAATTCAGAGAGATAATATTTGATGGTAACAATTTGAAAAGTAATACACCGTTTATAGTGATTCAACGCAAAATCTCGTTTTGAGACTAATATACCTTTCGGGACTTTGGGGCTAAAACAAAAATAGTAATGAAGCTTTTGTAAACTAAATATATTACACATACATGTCACTCCTATGCAAAACATATAAACGTGTGTTTTTATATGTGGATGATATGTAAGTAACAATGAAATAATAATAAAAACAGTTTATGAAGGCATGATGCGTGAATATTTTATGTACAAAAAAAACTTGAATTTCTTAATCAGTTAACCACTGGCAAAAGTAAATGACAATGACATTTGAGTCTAATGATATAGCTAATATCAGCATTATTAGAAAAGTTAAACCGAGCATTAATTAAGTTAGAGAAATCATACTCACTGCAGTTCACATTATAGCTGTAGTCACAGGACAGAGTGTCGTTATTGAAGTACAAACCAGGAGAGCATCTGTACTGGTACGGTTTTCCATTAAGGCAGTGATAATAAATGTCGCAGTATAGTCGACTGGGATAAATACACCGGCATGTTGTCCTCGGACATTCAGGCCTGTCATCGCATATACGGTCCCGACATAAAGGACCAGAACCTACAGCAGTTCCTATTGAACGGAAAGAAAATAGCGGAAATAATGCAGGTAATAAAAATAATGTTCTCGACGTTACATTTAATTAATCCCTTTATTCTAAATTATCTCTAATTAATTTTACTAGGCACTCGTATAACTGAAGAATATTTTCTGGCTATTTATTAGTTTCCTTTTGTTTTTTCTTTTTCTTCTTCCCCAATTTTGATTTTATACTGAAATGTCAGATAACGGAAGCAAGGTTTCATTTACGAGTTCTTTTTTCACTTATCAAATTCATGAGATGATGCATAAGGCCTGCGACGATAGAAGTCATATGGACAAGATCAGTGGATATTAGTGATTTTAACCTCAGCTTGTTAACTGACCGGAGTAGAGTTTTCATAAAATAGGCGGACTTTAGGTTAATTTTCTTTCCCAATGCATGACGTTATGTCTACTAATTAATTTATAATTAAGTCATCTTAAAGTAAGTCAACTTAAAAAATCTGGTTAGAAGACATTGTCCGAAAGCAAATAGCCATTATTTGCTTTTCTGCAGCTGGATCCCAAATTTAGTTATTCTGCTACTATCAATGATTAAACAGACATCTTATTTCGGGAAGAAAAATTGTAAATATAAGGGGCACATTATATGCAAATAAACATAATGTATACAATTTTAGTATGTAAATAAGTCTATACTATATCAGTCTGTGAATAAATATATACCATGTTAGTATGCAAATAAATGTATTTACCCTATTAGTATGCAAATAAATGTATACCATATTTATTAGTTAATATAAAATTGTTGCTAATGAAAAGTGTTCTTAGGATTATTTTGTCTTTTACTGAATGACACTTTCAGCCTTGGGTTAAACTAAAGTAGAAAACTAAGATTTTTAGCCAACTAGGTTTAAAACGTATTACTGATGAAGCTGTTAAAAACTTTTTGGTATTGAATCAGCGATATTAAACAACACGAAACGAAAAGGTAATAAGCGACTGTTATTATTACTGTATGACCGTTATTGCTACATTAACATGTATAGAAAATTATTAATAATTGAATAACTTACAAGAAAAAATTATATTCTCTATTAGAATATGAATATGTTTGGACAGTAAAAAAGAACGCTTAGAATTAATTAAGATAATGTTAATGAATATTATATAGTGTGGTAGTATTATAAACTTTAGTGTAATAAGAACGTTTCATAAGCATAAAGAAACTAGAAATGTCAAAACTATAATATAACACCTGATCTGTATTGTTAGTGCTTCTGGCTATTGTATCGTTCATTGGGTTAGGGTTCGAATCTCAGAGAAGCCATGGATATTCATTAATATATAGTGTCTGTGCGGCAAGGGAACACTCAAGAGTCTCGAGCTGTTTGGTGGTAGGGCAAGGGCGGTGGGAGACTTTCGGACTCATCGCCCGACGTTCTGTCTCTAAAATTGGGGAAGACATGGGCAAAGTCATACTGTCACCTGGGGATGGGGTGCTCAAGACTCATGCCAACAATTTGAGCTCCTTGATATAATAAAATTCGCAGACTTGTTCTCGTTAGAGCAGACAAGCGAGATAAGTCACTACAGCATTCATAACTAAAGGAGTTGCAGGTTTTGCATTTTTATACGAAATATTAAAAAATACTTTTTGATGTTAATATTCTCGTGCCGCATACTGTAAAAAAGTATTCCTAAAATATTTTTTGAAAGTTAAAAACGTATTAAAAAAAGAAAAATCTGAAAGCTTCCAGATGTTAAGGGTCGTCGAGAAGGGCTTTCCTAAAGTGTAATATAGTTTATCATCAGAGATTATTAATAGAGAGGACCCAGTAGAACAGAAAAATGTGGAATAGAATAGGTATAAGACGAATATACATTTAGATTAACATGGGAATTTAATCTATCTTGTAAGATTTCTATTTAAATTAACCAGATATTTATTATTTCAGCCTTTATACTGTAACTTCTCCTTTCCGTTTCTTCATGAGAAGGTAAATGAGTCTAGCTAGTATTTAAACTGTGGTCTTTCAATTGTAAGACAGAGTGTGTTTCTGTCCTGCACGTTTACCCTACATTTAGTTCCTGCTATCTCTCATAAGTTGCAATTATTCGGGTTTGCGTTATATCACTGTCGACATTTGAATTTTACACGCCACTAGAGCTACTGAGTAAGCTTAGTAAGATTTAAATTGTGTAGGCTTTCACTACTAATCCAAGTTTTAAATCGAATTTGATTGTTCTTTTAGTTGCATCACCACAAATGTAAGTTATTTGTGTGTATACTAATATTAAATATATTTATTTACATACTAATATGGTATGTATGTCATTGATATTGTCAGCACAAGAATGTGCATTCATGTTCTAATTTCTGTTTAATAACAAAAGTTATTAAAACCCTATCATGGCTTGTTGTGTCTTTAGACATAAGCGATAATTTACTTCGCATCTTCTGCGGTTAATAATTCCAGATCAAGTAAAATCTCATAATCTTCTGTAAATTTGGAAAGTGAAAAAATATATAAACTAATTTTAAAAACATATTTAATATTTTAATTAAATATGTTATTAACTAAATGCCTTTTGTTTCAAATCAATCAGATTAAAATTATAAAAAGAATGTTCTTAAGAACTGCATTCATTGCTTTTAAATAGCTAGTTTTAAAACATTAGTTACTAAACTAGTTACTTAATTACTAAACTAATTTTAAATAATTAGTTTAGTAATTAATAACAGACAAATTGAATTTGAACGATTAATATCTTATGTTATGCAAATGCCAAACAGAATCAAATGAAATGCGAAACAATGCATTTACAGTGGACGCCGTTTAATCAACACAAAATCGTGTTTCGAAACTAATAGCCCTTTTGGGCTAACAAATTAAATCTTATTATTAGATATAACGTTAATGGGACATAAATATTGATTAAAAATGTTAATTTAAAGTTTTAAATAAAGATAGGAAAAGAAATACTTATTTAATTAATATAAATGTCTCTAGACATATTTTTGATGTCATAAATGTGAATAAATGCAACAACTGGAATAAGTCCTGCTTGATATAAGAATGATAGTAATAATCCTGGTCATGTCTAAAGGTTCTGTGTTATACAGAAGAAAAAATATGTTGTCTAATATGCTATTACTTTTAAAAATACCATACGTACCAATTTCTGAGCTATAGATGTTTTTTAAATAACAGAAACAGAATTCCTCAGTCTATAGTTAAATCCTTCGGTTTAACTATAGACTTTCCTTTAAGTTCTGGTAAACCAGATTTAATTTGCTAGACAATAACTAGACGTGCTATTTATAATACACAATTATTTCAACTTAAATACTAATGAAACGAATTACTTACCTTCTGCAAAAACAGTAGTTATGAACAGAAATGAAACAGAGATGAGAAACATTTTCATCTTAATAAATCAGCAGTGTAGTCGATACTGCATTTGCATTTAAATCCTCCTCTTATTACGGACGCTGTAATTACAATGCAGATGATTTGACACAAAAGAGTTTCGTAAATGATCTTAATGTGGCTCTCAGTGAAAAGGCATGCTCTACAGCTGAATGAACTTTCTTTTCAACTTACTCTATCATTTAAATAACAGGGTAAAAATTATATCAGTCCTTCATAAAAATGCTGAGTTAACTTCCTAAAACATCGAGGCTTTAGCGTGCCATAAACGGATTTCAAATTTTCATCAGACATCTTAAGCCTTTGTAGGATTAAAGGTATTGCACATTAAGGATGTGTACCGAATGATAATAGGATTCATTTTCACATTCCCTGACTGATAACATTCATTCTTTCAGCTTCGGGATTTTAGATAAGTTTGATATCAAATTTTAATAATCAAAACACAGGAATGTAACATTGAAAAGTTAGTGAAAGTTGGACAAAAGCTTGACATATTTTACTTTAAAAGAGGAAGTTTCAGTTGAGTGGGAAGAACATCCGCGAGGTTCCCCGTAAGTTTAAAGGATAGTAGCGGCAATCGATATGAAAAATAAAAATTCCTAGGCTTGCATTTTACACACTAAAATTGATATTAATAAAGTTATTGACTGCTATACCGATTTCTTCATTTAGAACGTACACTACATAATTGGTCAGAATAACAAAACCCAAATGTTTTGAAAACATACCCCGATCTCAAAGAAATAGTTTTCGCTCTCTCGCTATATTTTTATGCAAAAATTTGAAAACGATGACAATATAGTATTACCGTTATTATTCTGACTATAGAATATGCAATTCACAAATATTTTTCATTATAATTGTCTCGAAAAAGCAACGTCTAAAAGGTATTTTCTATCTCTCTTTTTCAGTTTTAATTCCGCCCGTCGTTAAATTTCCTAGATACAAGTTTGATAGAAGGCTAGGAATCCCCTTCAAAGCCATTTATATGACGTGGATCAAATGACATTGTTGTGGGATGCTAATTTATATATTGACACAAACAACATCTTGCCCAAAATGACATTCTTTGCGTTACTCGTTTACAAAAGATATTACTTGTTTCTGGCTCAAGTTTAGGCTCTTTCACAACAGAACAAAATTCCTCAGTCTATGTTAAACCCTATAATTTAATTTTATCCAAGGAAGTGAAAATAAATTTTAATAACATCTTAAACTTACTTGCCTTCTGAGCAATTTCATAGTACAATTAATTCTCCATCATCATAAATGTTGGACACCGCGAAAATGAAATACGCATTATTGTGAAAGGTAAAGAATTCTTCTGTTAAAAATAATATTATTATTTATTATGACAGAGAATTGTATACTATTATATAATTGTATACTTGGAAAAAAAGAGATGGGTCGTTTCTACACTGGTGTGCAAAAATTAAGGACGAAGTCGAAAAATTAGCATATCAGCTGAACGAAGAGGCAGAGCGGACAGAAAGACCAATCAGGAGATTAAGTAAGGTGATGTACGGTAGCGCATGGGCAGATATGCAGGTAGACGTAATGGGGGAGTGTCTGAGTAGTATAAAGCATGTTGTCGGTGTAAGATCAGTATTTCTGGCAAAGAGATTGCACGCCGTATAGCAGTTAAAATCACACCGAGTTGCTGCCTCAGCAAGAAAGGGCGAATAATCAATTTGTTAGACGACATCTGGATGCTTTTACCCGAGGTCGATCATTGGGAATTTGGAGGAAGCCCGCAGTGTGACAAGTGTGGCTGCAGAGTGCGGAATTGCTCACAGCATCGTTTCACAACTTTGGAGACAATTTCAAACTACAGGAACAGCTATCCGGAGGTTTAGTAGTGGTCGTCCACGAGGAACCACACCCGAAGATGACCGGTACATTGCCTTACAGGCCAGAAATAGGCGGCAGACAGAGGGAGAAATCGCTAGACACACGACACAGGCGACTGGACGACTGATATTGCGTTTTACCGTGGCCAGAAGACTTCACGGTGGTGGTCTGTTTGCACGACGTCCTGTACGGTGTGTACCTCTAACGCCTGTCCATCGGAGAAGGCGTTCTCTGTGGTGCCGGGAACACCGGAATTGGAGAGAGAATGAATAGGGACGAGTACTCTTTACAGATGAGAGCAGATTTAGTCTGAGTTGCGATTCTAGACACATACACATCTGGACAGAGCGGGGAACACGCAATAACCCCTTCAACATCATCAAAAGGGACTGTTTTGGAGGTCGCGGAGTTCTCGTTCGAGCAGACATAATGCTTGGTAGCCGGACCGACCTTCATATCTCCCAAGGAGGTTCGTCACCTGGGACTGCTATTGTAACGAGGTTCTTCTTCCTTACATGCGTCTTTTCACAAGGGCTATGGGTCCTCAGTTCCTCTTCATGGACGACAACGCTCCACCTCATCTCACAGTTACTGTCGAAGAGCTGTTGGAGAGTGAAGATATTGAACACATGGATTGGTCGGCAAGGTCTCTGAATCTAAATCCCTCAAGCATGTACGGAACTTACTAGGGAGACCCGTGGCAGCACGTAACTTATCGCCAGTAACGATTCCGAAACTGTGATTGGTGCTATAAGAGGAACGAGCAGCAGTGTCTCAACAGCTCATTAACAACCACATATCCAGCATGCACAAATGATGTGAAACCTGCCTCATAGTCAGGGGAGATCATATCCCCTATTAAAGACCGGATGTTTCTTGCTGGACACCCATCACAGGGATGTTTCGGCCTTCAGTCGCATTGCGCTCCATGCTACTTTTTCAATAAAGCTTCTTTTTATCCCTCTGATTACTCTTTTAGTAGGTGTTGCTTACATTACTCATGTCCTTACGTATTGGGGATCTTACGGTATTAAATGTGTTGAGTTGGAAAGCTTTTGTACAAAGTTATATTGAAAAAACCGTCTCGTCCTTAATTTTTGCACACCAGTGTATATCTCACGTTCTAATAAGTCGATCAGGAAAATTTAGCTTGTATTTTTTATATCTGAAAGGAGCGATTCGTAGTGCATATTTGATTTATGCGCAGAACCATACTAACATATAGCATCCGCGTTAGAAAACTTTAAAAATTTCCTATGTTAAAGGAAATAACTTCAATTTTGTCTCAGATTTCGCGACAAACTTAAGAATGCAAATCATAAAGGACTCTGAATGAACATAACTAGCACTAACTGAAAACACTCTTTTGACGCAATAGGAATGCAACCCTGTGTATAGTAACACTTGAGTTCAGCAGAATAACAAATTTTGGCAATTTGGGCTATTTTTACTATGATACAATATCATAAATTCATTAAAAGGGAACTTAAGAGTGTAGAGTGACTACAACAGTTCTGCTGAAATTCTGAGCTTAGGGCCAACTTGTGGCATATAAAGGACTTTGGATAAACATAACCAGCATTAACTGACAAAAATAATGTTACGCGATAGGGGAAAAAAAACCCCCGCCTGCAGTAACAATGTACTTCAATGCGAGGGTCTGAGTGAGTAAAGTAAGTCTCTAGTAAAAGGGATTTAGGATCCGACACTCAACGAGAGTAAAACTTATGAATGCAATGTACACTGCCGGGGGTGGATAGCTCTATATCTCCCGTTCTACTGGGCCGATGGATCAAATTCAAATTGCGTTTTTCATATCTCGAAAGCGCGGCTTAGGATATGTATTAGCTTTATATGTAGCATTGTTCAAATATAGGTATTTTGACACAAAATCGGACTTTTTCTGAAGTGACATGCCAATTTTTTTCCATATTGCGATTCTACGACTCAAATTATGCCAAACTCCCAACTTTTGTAAAAATCGGACGAGTAGTTTTTAAAAACTTAGCTCTCAAAATTTTAGCTACTCAATGTTAATTCAATTTGGTATGTATTTATTAATATATCTTTTTCTTGAAACTTATTTGATTCCATCTTATACAGTTCGAAATTTAGGTTTATTCCAAATAAAATTCACCCATTTTTTACGATTTCATTTTTAAATTTGTATTTTTAATTAATTTTGATATATTTTTTCAAAAAAAAATTTGAATTATAACGTATAAAATTTTTACAATCGTCTTAAAGTAGATGTATTTCTAAGCATACCTGCAAAAAATTAGAGCTTTTATTCAAACTTTCCGAAGATATACGTGAATTTATATATTGGCGTGTTTTGAAATTTGGCATATTTGTGGAAAGCGATAATAACGAATATCTGGTTTACGCATTTTGTTAAAATTATTTGGAAGTAGAACGTTGTGACTTTTTTTCCTCTCATCCACAATGTAAAGAGGCAAGAAGATGTGACTTTTTTTCCTTCCTTGCTCAATGGAAGGGAAGGAAAATAGGTTGCCACATATTAAGAAGTTCACCAAGTGAAAAGTCCGATTTTGTGTCAAAATACCTATATTAGAACAAAGCTATATATAAATCTAATATAAAATAAGTCGCGCTTTCGAGATGTGAAAAACGCAATTTGAAGTTTGTCAATCGGCCCAGTAGAACGGGAGACATAGAACTGTCCCATTTTTTTTGCGCAGTGTACATAGAGCCATGCAGCATAGGTAAGCTTAGCGATTGGGACACTAGGCATTTAATCTTTGGAAGCGAGTTCTTTGATCTGATCAGTCGTTTTGGGAAGATTGGAGGATCTGAGCATCTAATCCTTATGATTTCTTAGATCCTACTAGTCAATATCTAGTTTACATTCATTTTAATGCAGATCCACATTCATTCAGATTCAACATTTCTAAACGATGGGTTTGGTCTCTTCTAACAGAGCCGTTTGCATATAGATATGTTTAGGGATGCTAAATTAAGGTTAAAGAAACATAGATGTAAATTTGAAATCTTAATGGTCACCAAAGTTGTGGACTTCATCTGGGATGTTATGTAGAAGACAGTGAACCTAGAAACTCTGCATCTCCGAATAGGAAGAATAGAAAAAGTTATGAACTGCTTTACACAAAGTATGGTGCTCACAGCATACAAAATACATTTGCATATTTACAAAATCAATGTTTCCCAGCGTATCATGAAAGACCTATTAAATATCTGATAGGTGTGTGAGTTCTTTTGCATCTTAATGTGTATATACGTATATGTACATATATATATACATATACGCAAACTCATATGATGTAAAACAGATAATCTTACGTTCAGCTTACATGTGATAGAAAATGACAGATAATCCTCCCTGCTCAAGAAGATTTTAATTTTGAAACAGAGAAAATGGTAACTAGTAAAAATTAAGGACATTTTCATTAATGAGCTTAACTTTAGCACTCACTGTGCACTTCTTTCGCCAATATTTCAAGTAAGAACCAAGAAAAATGTTGTGTGTCACATTATTAGACTTTGAAAGCTAACCTCACGATGTAGTATTCCAACTATCCGATTAACATCTTTTGTCAATTAATATGCTGAGATGACATTTGTTTAGCCTTCTGGATTTTTGTCTAAGAATCTTGCTACTTATATTTATGCATATTTTATGACCTGGCACAAAATCAGTTTTAATAAACATTTCTTTTCCTGGTTGGCGGAAATTACATCGGAATTTGAACTTGTTTTTAATCAGAAGTACAGAATAAACTCGTTCAATAAAATCTCAGACGTAAAAGAGTAGTAGTAGTGCTGACAATCTTAAGCTTGATTCCTACGCATTTTTAATGCTCAGCTGATAAGGTCCAAGCCAAACATACACCATTTTGTGCCATATTTAGTATTATATTCATTTAGCCTTGAGCTCAAAAACACCGATTTCTAGGTTTTACAAAGTGTTAGAAAATAGAGTTTATATATATTTTAGACACCAGTTTCGGGTTACAAAGTTTCTCGAAGCAAAGCATTTTAAGAACAAAGTTTCAGCATTTCGGAGGTTTTTATACGCGGTTTCAGTACAACTGCAGTTTCAAATACTAACAAAATAGCTGTGCAGTAATAGGTTATATACAAGACGTTAGATATTCTTTACGTGCAAAATTTGCAGGAAAATTTGAGTGAATGAACAGGTCTTTTCGTAGGGCTGTTTCAAACAAATATTCAAGTTTTCAGCTGAACTTAGATTTTAGTTGAGAAAACATTACGAGTGTTTCAGCAGGCTATATATTATGTGAAGAAGTACTCGTTATTAATTTATAGCTTAGCTAATAAAACTATTATTCGCATATATCTCTGCAAGTTTCGAACAGGACGGTAAAGAATATTTCTTATCTTATTGAACTAAGTACGTTTTGTATTTTATTATAGTATAATGATCGTTTTACTGATAAGAATGCTTACACCTCGAAAACCATAAAACCGTATACGAAAAGCTATACTCTTTAAAATTAAACATAATTATGGAAAAAAACACACTCACACGCATTACTGAAAATTTTCTTAGAAAGGTTCGTACTTATGGAAAAACATAGTAACTGCAAGCTGAGGATCAACATTTGAAAGAATTCAGGCTGTAGTTTCTTTTTTTATGGGATAATAGGTGTCTTGTATCTGATAAAAAAATAGGAATTCAAAAGTGCAGTGTAAATTTGAAAGTAAAAATATTAAGGGTGAAAAAATTGGTTAAATATTTACAAAAATGTATAATCTTACTTGAAATACGTTCTTCAATTAGCACTGTCTCTATACTTTAATTGATCATTTTAAAGCAATCGTGCCTGAAGATGTTCTTGTGTGAATGTTATGATACAAAAAAATGCGTTATGAAGCAAAAGAATGTCAATTTATTGGCCCGGATTCAGAGCAAAATATCTACAACCTAAGCAGAAATTACTTTCAGAAGAATGCAAACTATTCAGAGTATTATTAAAACTTGAAAAACATTCTCAGTCGCAATATCATAAGATTGATGTTAAACATTTAAATTAAGGAAAGGGGAACATTTGTTAATTTAAAAATTCGGCAGTTTGCTAAGGAACGTTTCAGAACAATAGGAAAGAATATGTAGTGCAGTGAGCCCATTTTACAAGCGTCGAAGGAAGTATTATGATCTGGAGTTTTTTGTTAGCTTGAAATAAGTTGAGAATTGGTGTGCATCAATAAAATTAAACAAATTTCCTATATGTTCCACCATATGGCACAAAATCTTATTCTGTTACTAGAATTTTCCCTTTGAAGACAATGGCGTATTCTGCAGTGTTAATTCCAAGATTTATGGAACTCAGACATTTATTAGAAGAGAACAAAATATCAAAGTTGGATTTGCTAACATAAAGACCTCATTTTAATTCATTTGATAATTCATGGAAAACAGTAGAGAGGAATCTATGCCATGAAGCTTCCTTAACGAAACGCTTTTCGAGAACTTTGTATCCGCGAGGGGTGAGAGATTGATAAGGGAAGTGCCGTAAAGATCAGCAAAGAGGTCGAGGGAGACTGGGTGGATTGGGAAAAAATAACGAGGACTTGCGAACGAACCGGCAAGCATACTATGTGAGAGGTATAAGTAAAACATGTTTTTTCGCACATTATATATAGATATTAATGCATAATTGTGGTGTTTCTTATGTGTGGTTGTGTCCTGATGTATAATAAATGCGTGAATATAATTACGAAGGTGTGAAGAATATTTTCCTGCTATGGTGAGTGTTTCATCAAAAAGAACCAGCTTCGTGCCCGGAATGAGGCGAGTTCACAGGATTCATCCAAGGTCAGTAGACAGATAAGGTCAGGCTTTTCCCAACGATTGAGTTCAATGATGTCACTTCACTTATAAAAGAGCAAGAAACGTAGACATTATATTTAGTTTCCTAAGGTAGTAGTTGCTTTGATAAAGACTACGAGTCCGTGGCGTCACACGCGGAAAGATTTCGAGTCAAAAAGAGTAAGTTTTGTAGTACAGAAACCTTGGATTTACCTATTAAGAATCTTGGAGAATTGTTGATGCAGCTTTGGTTAGAAAATAAGAGCGGTGGTTGCGCTCACCGAAACAATGCCATGATCTACGTTTGCTAGAGTAATTCGTGCAAAAAGCGCTCAAGCGAAATATGCCACTTTTTAGTATTAATCACCTAGTCTTGTTTTTAACATACATCATCATCTATCGCTCTTAGAAGTACAATGAAGGCAAGAAAAAAAACTTTATGAAGCGAATTATGAGTGATGATCAAATGGTATTTAATAGTTCTGCGTTTGATGTTATTAAAATCAGACATGTTTTCTTTCCTTTTATTTAAAGCTGACAACACATTGCAGATATAAAATGCATGTATGCATATTTTCCTCTCTTATTTTCGCATTTTCGTTTACATTTTTGTTTTGTATAGCATAAATCTAAGTTGTTAACAGCAGATTAAGATAAAATCTAGGATCATAAAATTTATAAACATGACTTACACGTAAGGATCAGATTTCTTTTTTTAAAAAACACTCATTTACGGAATTCTAGATAATTAAAGACTAGATAACTTTTCCCTTAAGCGTTTTCATCGCCATAATTTGTTATTTACCTTGATTCTTAATTTTATTGACTTTATTAATAAATCAATAAACCACACTTCTACATCAATATTTTTCTTTAACAAAATACAGGGCTTGAACAACATAAATCCATTCCGCATATTGATAAATTGCCACCATTGATAGCCATGTTCCCTGACAACTTCATCCAGAAGACTAAAATCATCTCGAACTATGGATAATAACAAGAAGAATTCATTGTAACTACAAACAAGATGTATTATTTTGACTTAACCTTGACTGTGTATAATTTTAGTTTCATGTGTTTTTCAAAATAAACCTTTATTTATCTAAAGCAGCGTTTTCCAATATTTTCACTCTTATGGAACTCTTGTGACAATGTTCAAATCTAGCAAACCCCAACGTCCACGTAATAATATTTTTTCATTATATTTTTATTAACAATCATTAATAAAAACATCAATTAGTCAATGGTCTATCATAACAGTCTTTTATTTCAAAACAAAATAAAAAAGCAATTACATGCAGTTGGTTTAATTCTAAATATTATTAGGCATATAAAAATAATAAACTTATTTATCATAATAGTATATAACAAATATTAAAATCTGCGCCTGTTTTTGGAACATAAAGGTTGAATCCAGAGTCTGAATTTCGATATACGTACGTGGATTTGATCTTCTACAGAAAGTAGAAAATTTTTACCCTTACTTATTTTATCCCTTAATATTTATTAAACAAGAGAAGTCTTATTTATACATGTGCGGTGTTATTAACTACTTTCCTATGAATTTTTGGACACTCACTTTCAGTGGAAATCCTGTCGTCTAAATCCGTTTCATTAAATCTCATTACCAATGAACCAACCTAATGAAAGTAACAGAATTATACTGCTTTTTTAGAGTTAGGTTCTGAGAATGAATGGAGGTGCGAGATAATGAATTCCTCATCCAATCGTATAGTTCTGCTGACAAGGATGGAAAGTAATAACCACTTTTTTCGGCAGCTCCCCCTAGGTAGGACACAATAAAATTTGAAATTTGTTGGTGTCCATCTTCCCATTTTAGTCCGGCCAGTAATTCAAACATATCAAGATCCCTTTTTAAAACGCGATCTTTTCGTAAGTTTAATTTCCTTTAAATTCAAGAATCTTATCACTTAAAGTTTGTATGTTTTCTTCGACGCCTTAGAGTAACTTATTTAGTTTATTCAAGTGAGGACAAAATCTATTAAATAAGATAGGACTTGCACTCACATTTGATCCTCAAAGCATTTAGTAAAGTCTTTTTTGTCGTTTTGTCGGAAATGCTCTTCTTTAGCTCAAAATCTCTATTAAAAATTCTGCCTCTACTTAACCCGCCGGATTTCGGTCTATAACAACATAATTGTATGCGCTTTAGTCATGTTTTCACAGAGCTTTTAAAAACTTCTCTAATGAACTGATTTTCGTTTACCCTTTTTATAATATCGTCAAATACCCTTTGTAGTTCATTACCAAGAAATTTGACATCGACATTTCTGTATGAATAAAATAGTGTGTGGAAACAAGATTGGAATTTTTTTTTTATAAGTGTAGCGAAATCTTTTATGGAGTTAACCATGGAAGTAGTACCATCCACACAAGTGCTAATAGAATTCTTACCAGAAAGGTCTTTCTTTTTCCAGATATGCAGATAAAATATTAAACTTTTCTATAGCAGTGCTTTTCTCAAATAACTCTTTAAAGCACAAGAATTTATCTTGACTTTTCTCTCTCATTAACAAACCTTACAAATGCTAGAACTCAACATTTGTTGGTCACCGTTGACTCACCCCCCTGAATTGAAAAACTGTCAATTTTCAGTTTATCACACAAAACCTCTTCAACATTATGTGACAAATTATTGAATCGTCGTGTTCAAAAATGAAATATTTTCAGTTTTCCTTAGCGCATCTTCTCCCAACATTTTACCCACTATTATTTTACATACTGACATTACCAAATTCTGATCGCCTGTGTGACTTCTTTTTCTGAGCAATAATCTCTGCTACCAAATAACTTGCTTACTGTGCATTTTTACTAACTGTGAATGTTTCCAAAGCTGTACTCCGAGATTTTAACAGAGTTTTAAAATAACGAACAGTTTTAACTTTTATATTTATAGAATTTGTCACAAAATATCTGTTCAATGTTGTTGGATCCATTGCTACGTTCAAAATTTTTTACCATAAAAAAGACGCAGTGGAAGAAGACATTCTGGATCACCAGTCTTTGTAAAGCCCATTGATAAATTAACTTGCTACTTACGGAAAATCCCGTCGACCACAAGAGACAGCGCCAATCACGCCAAACCAAACAAAACTCATTTACTGAATACAAGAAAAAACGTTTTATTCTTATTTTTCTTTCAAATTTATTGTATTATCATTTATTTATATTTAATTTCTCATTAAAAATTTCCGTTATTTTTTCCCATAATATCGCCATATCGTGGCCATTAACACATTTTTTTGGCCAGTAAGATTACATAACTTTGGAAATACACAACAGCATGCTCTTCTGTAGTAGGCAGGTCCCAAATTTTAATCATTTTGTTTTCGAAAATGCGTGATAGAGGGAAAAAAAGGAGTCTACTCACGAATAATAACTAAGACGTATAATCAAGGTTTACACCAAACCCAACGTGTTTGAAGAAGACTTTTCCATTTTTGGCGAAAAATCGCTTAGTTTGGTGTCTTTTCTTTAATAGGCAAAAATAGTTGATTGGCTTTTACGTAAGTACCAATAACGTTTATTGCAACAATGAATCCTTCTTGCATTTCTTTCTTATCAGTCTTCTGAGATTCTAAGCATTGTGCAACATAACTGAATAAAATACTAATATAAATAGTAGTAAAAATAAACGTGAAAAAATAAATAATAGTGTAGTAAAATAAACTGAATAAAAGTAAAATGAAAAATACTCACAAGCATCAACCACATGATCCTCCATTTCTTGTACCACTAACGCAGACTCAGTCACACTAGATTCTAGTTCGTGACAATTAAAATTCCGCCTTTGACTGTTCGGCTATGCCCGGTTGAATGCATAGCCTCGTAATGCTAATGTGCAGTTTAACGAAAACTGCTAACTGAATAAGTTAAACTCTTTCAAATTAAAAAAAAAATTAAATATAATTTTTTTAGCATCTGAACTGGTCACAAAAGTGACAAAGAAATTCATACAACTGTTGACGACGTCTTGAGAGTCTAATCGAGCTTAGCCGCACAGCGAAAGGCAGCTTTCCAGTTATCATCCGTTAAACTCTTGTAACAGTCACATACGCCTTCCCCGTCGAAGTTACCCGAGTACAATATCGAGCCAGGAAAATAAATTGTTTTCCTTTTATTACGTACTTGCTATTTTCCTATTTCTTTCAGAAATCTTAACGATATTTGAGACCTTGCTTCCGGACAGTCCTGGTTGGGAAACGCTGATCTAAAGAACTTTAGTTTCGTTTTTGCCCACGAGCGGCCGAATGTTAAAATCATTGAATACTAGCAGTTCCTACCTGTGTTCGAATCTAGGCTAACGGGCTGGTTGCATGAGCGGTTTCGTGGTTTTACTGATGTATGAGGTGTACACGAGTCAGTTTCCCTTAGAAATTCTTCCACGAAGGCATTCCTCTCCTTAGGCAGATAGCCCTAGTGTACTTTGTGTAATCTATTTCAAACCAAACCAAAACTAGTTTCGTTTTTATCAAACTGTTGACATTAGTGGCCTCATACGAAAACCACATTTCTGAACTTTCTGCTGTTTCACTTATATCGCACACGTTATATTTATAAATGCGCTACAGTGACGAGTGAATACGTCTCAGAAAAAAACATCCGTATGAAATATCTAAATATCAGAGCAAAAATATAAACGTACAATTTTCAAATATCAGTGTATAGTGTCAGTACAACAGTATTAATAGTGCACAATGTCAGAGTAACAATATCTTGTATGAAACTGATGTTCATACCTTGCCCCTGTATGGCTGGCCGCGTACAGTCAAAAGTTCCTATGAAACAAGCACGCTGCTCTGACACCAGCAAGTTCTTGGGTCGTACTTTGCGTGATTCCGGATTAAACCGAATAGTCTTCCTAAATCGCCCGGGTGTCCGGACTCGTTCTCACTTGTGACTTGTTTCATTTATTTTATTGGTGCATTTTTTGGGTCTTTTTAATGCTATTATTTTTGTGCCTGCACTAAAAGTGAGACAGAAAGATACGTATTTTCTGAGATATGCGAGAATCAACTTGATTTTTCAAAAACCGAAAGCAATGTTAAATATTACACATGTTTCCCTCGAAAAAAATTATTTTACCGATCCATAGTTCGCCGTGGTGCTGACTCTATGCAAATTTGTATTTCTTGTATACTTCCGAGGATATTAATATCATTATAAATAAAAAGCATTGTATGCAAATAAGATTATTTAGAAACTGGTACATTATATTTACGATGCAAGCAGTATAGTGCAAAATGCTGCGTGACTTTTCTCAAAGAGCTGAAGAAAAAAAAAAAACGAAAAATGATGTTAAAAATAGCGATAATTTTCTGTCCAACCAAACGTTTCAAGTAAATATTCTTCTGGCATACCTTCCGGGTATTATGAGATTTGTGTGAATAATTTATTTCGCCAGTGAGTGACACTTTCTCGATGGTGTTATCGCGGAATTTTGAATCCAAAGCTGAGTTAGAGAAATTTTTTTTTGAATAATTTCATTAATTTTTTTTCATTGCTTTCATTTTGACGGCTGCAAAACAAATTTCCAAGATAATCTGAAATGCGTTTTTTTTCCCTTTATTTAGCGCGTTAGAAAAGATAATGAAAGAAGCGGCTCAGACTTTGTCCATTTCTGTTTAATTTGGGGCTACGCTTGTATTAACAGCATGGTTTTGGGGGAAAATATTTTATTTCATCACAGGAAACTTTTTATTTAAGTGTTTTTATATCCGTGCAATATATTATTTTAAAGAGAAAAGGTAATAGTTTTATTTAATAAACTCTAAAACTCGTGCAGTTTATTTATTTATTTTATTCAAATAAATTAAAAGAAACTAAAAAATTTTCAAAGCTTGACTATTGGATACTCTGAACTGTGAGAGAAGATGAAATTTTATTATTTAATACCATCTCCTTATTTCTGTACATATACTGAAATAATAGTTATCTATTTTTCTATACTCGATTATGTTTTGCACTAAAAGGATAAAATTACTGAAGTAACAAACCCTTAAAAAGGTTAATTATGTTCAGTGAAACAAACAAATATGAAGTTTTACTTTTAAGTGCTGTAATTAGACTCTTATTGTTAGTTAGTTAATAATTTACATTGCACTAAGAACTGAAGGAACATGAAAGATTTTCTAAGGTTAGTTGACGTTGAATAAATGTGAGGAAAAGGCCTCAATATATTTCTCCTTTACACTTAGTCAAATTACGTTAAATATGACATTTTCTTTAATATTTTATGCATTTATATATTAGTACGTGCCAGACTCTTGAAAATATTATTTTCAGTCCGTTTATAATTTATTTTATTGCCTAAGACATTTTATTTAATTTACGTATTCCAACAGCATTTTTACTATAGAAGTAAAATAAAACCGTTAAAAATTTACTTTTTAATAGTATTATATTACATACATGTAAGATTTATTATGCTGATACCATTAACATGATTAATGAAAAACTTCCTATGGCCATATATTATGGGGATTCCTTGAAATTTCTGACTTACTTTTGTATACCATTATTTAATACATGAATGATAAATTGGAGTAAAATTTCGTATTGAAATACTGATATTTCTAAATATCTTATTTTTCTAAATTAAGTAAAATGCTTGTTTTTGTGTGATTAGATGGCAACAGTAAACAGCATTTTTATATAAGTACATAGCGGCATTCCCTTACCGGTGATTTACATTTCAGCAATTTATTGCTTTTTCATAAAGTCCTGAAGGAAGCAATGAAAGAGGATAACTTTTCTGATATTCTTATTTAAAACCTTTTTTTTTTCAATATAACAAGAAGCATTCATTATGCTTAAGAACAATTTACTACACCATTTTTTATCTCTTTGTCCAAAAAATATACTTCTATGCTGTTAAAAATATTGGTACGCTTCCGTTATCGGGACTGAATTCAGAAATGTACCTATGTACGCATATATGGAAGGATGAAGCGTTCATGTACGCGTGCATATATGTACGTATCAATGCAAACGCACATACATACTGTTACGAATTTCACATTTATTTGGCTATTTATTTAGAATTGTAATTAAAATTCCTTTTTTTAATTTTTATTCTTACACAGTTTTAAATTTTTACTCTTACTACTTTCGATCGATCTTCACTGCGTTAAAACCTGTCTTTCTTACCCGCCCTCGCCTCCACACAGAATAAATGAAAAAGTATTGAATATCTGTGAACTATTAATTTAATTTTCATTTATTTCAATCCAAAGAAACCAAATATTCCCTCCTTTCGGAAAGCGAGGGAGATACGAAATTTGCTTTCTCAACTTGGTAATCATGGCGACTTGCATCGTTTCGTATATAATTCGTCGTTTTAGTTATGTTAAATTTTTTAACTCTTGTCACCGTTTGTTTTCTTCCGATTATAAATCAGGTTCGATTTTAATTTTATTTACTTATCATAAAAATGTGTATTTCTCTTACTTGTTATTCTTTTAACAGGCTTTGTCAATGTTACAAAAAGACAACATTTGCATTTAATTGGAATCAACCGCCCCTTGAAGAAGAATTGTGTGAATGTAGAAATTGCTCATCAATTAAAAATAGCCTTTCAAAACTTTGCAGCTGATACAAATGCATTTGTTGCAGTACTTTACGGCGAAGGTAAGTTGTGTAGTTAAATATTGCTTGCAACAGTATTATAAATAAAACCTTTCTTATGTAGTTTGGGGTTTGCATGCAGGATGGGAACAGTGAAGTTATAAAACTCACGTATAAAATCCCTCATATGGCATTCCAATTGCAATTTGATGAGAGACCAAATTATTATTACTTACCAATGTAAGGTGGCTAAAGTAAACGTTTGTAGTGATTTCGTGATTTATGAACTGAGATAGAAAGTTATTTCACAGAGAGCAAGGTCAAGAATGTGTAAATTTAAATAATAAAACTTGGCGATTTAGTGTTTTGTACAAATTTCGCATCAATATTAAGTGATTTAAATTTAGAATTGCAAGAATGAAACATGGCAATAATTGAAATGATCAGTAACATTAATACATACAAGACAAAATTCATTATGCTGATATGAAAGATCTTAAGCAAAATAGTTTGAATCATTTTCCAATATGTCTTATCACTTTCAGAAATGTTAAAATTGTAATAAGAACATTGAAAAATACATTGCAGAATTTTCAAAAGTGAGTTAAAGATTTTGAAGTCAGATTTCAAGATTTTCAGAAAGTAAATTATTGTACAGTGTCTGTCTTTCAAAAAAGATTTAAATGTGAAAGATAAAAAAATTTATGTGATATTTAATACTGAAAGATATATTATAAAATGAAATTATAACTCTGCAGACTGCTCTAACCTTACAAGCTGGAGAACTTTTGGAAGATTTTTTTAAATATGTTACTTGGGAAAAGTAACCCACTACTACCAAATTTAGTGAATATATCTACTCTTGTTTTAGATCTACATACTTATGTGATAGCTAAGTAGATCCTACTCTCAGGTATTTTCATATGTAAAGTTAATGAAGACTAAATGTATCTTACTCTTTACTGCTTAACATACTGAAGATTCATTTTCTTTGAATACATGAGTTATGAAAACTTGCAAGCTTCCTATTAATGATAAATAAAATTTAATCTGCACTTTTTCTGTAGCTACTTTTCAATTAAGGAATATTATTAAAATACCATGTTTCTTTTCCTATTGCCACTTATTAGAACACAGCATTGAATCTGTTAAAGGTCAAGGTTTTGGTAGGTAGATCACAACATTTGTAAGACAAAAAGTCAGTCATGTAAATACAAAAGTTCGCAACCTCTGCTCTTGATCAGCGGTGCAAATAATTTCTTTTTAGCTAAAAAATTTTAAGTTTGTTATTTTTTTACATTTCTCTGTTCAGAAACATTATCCAACATTAACTACTAGAGAAATAAAAACCACCTTGTAAGTAAATTTATTGATTGAATTTTTGGAGTAAATACCTAATTAGAAGTAAATTATATATGTAATAATTTTCATGTATGTAATAAGTAAATTTTTGGAAATGAAATGAATGATGATTTATGTCATTATTTTCATCTGTAAAAATTCGTCAGTTTGTGCCAAGATGGTTGTGGTTACTTAAATAGTGTTATTTTTGTGTTTTGATGGTTTTTGAAACATACCTAGTTCATCTAATTTTCTTATATTTATTTAACTTTAAATGGTATCTTCCTTAAATACAGGCTCCCATAGATCATACAATGCTTTGCAGATAAAGTTTGGTTTCATATCTTGTGTAAAGCATAAAAATTTGAGACTGCGTTCTTACATGGCATAAGGATATTTAAAATCTGTAAAGCGAAAAGTTTTTCAAACGATTGGTGGTGTCAAAAGAGGTATATAAAACTCTTGAGATTTCATCCTTTTGTTTCTCATGATGAAAACAACAGCTAGATAGAAAGTCTACCCTAGTAAGACATTCCATTATAATCAATCCTATCTTCTTTAGATACTTTTTTCCAGTATTATTGTAAAATAAAAATTTTGATATTTTATCTCTGTTTATTGATCTGTTTATCTCTGATTATATTATAGAAATGCTTATTGAATAATGCAGAGGTTTAGAAAATACTGTACAAAGTCCAGATGGCCAATATTTGAAATGATCTAATATTTAGACCTCTGGATCACCAGCCAAGTTAAATAAATAAATGAAATAAAATAAATAATAATAAAAATTCTGACCCTGTATGAAATCTAGGAATGCAGAGTTTAATACTCAAAAAAAGAAAGCAGATGTGCTGTAAATGTGACTTATCTCCCGATTGAGATTTCTGCATATCACTTTCAAACACCTACTGGGCTTCAACAGACATGGCTAGGGAGTCACACCATAGCCAGTAACACACTGATTGACATTGCATTGATGTTGGCCAGGATCACACGTTGGGCCCTTGAGGGGTTGTGAGGAAAGGAAGCAAAGCTGATGCTATGTGTTTTACTGCCTGCTGCAGTTTCGATAAAAGTATATTTACGGGTACCCCTTAGCAAAAATTAGCGATTTTTGGCGGCACATAGACACCAAGTTTGTGCAATTCTTTGACTCGTTATTTTGGCTTTGTGTAGTGCAGATTTTTGGCACAAAAATGTATCCATGTACACATCAACCTATTTTCACTTAAAAAAAAATATGAGAGAATTGCATAGATTTGTCATTGCGTACTCCCTTGACTTTGTCCATGTACACATTGATCTATCTTCACTTAAAAAGTCAAAGGAGTAGTAAATTCTACATTAGAGCCAAATAAAATATATATAATCTCAATAAACTACATTTTAAATCAAACAATGAAGTAACATAAAAAACGAAATTTGGTACTTGTGGAAAATCCCATACTTTTGAAAAATCCCATTGACCACAAGAGACGGTGCCAAACCAAAAAAAAAACCCATTTACTAAATATAAGAAAAAATGCTCTATTCTTTTTTCTTTCAAATTTATTATATTATCATTTATTTATATTTAATTTTTCATTAAAAATTTCCA
>KK117394.1:402-49759 GCA_000611955.2 Stegodyphus mimosarum
GCCAAATTTCAAAATGCTCCAATATGTAAATTCATGTATATCTTAGAAAATTTTGAATAAAAACTCTAATTTTTTTCTGGTGTGCCTAGAAATACATCTACTTTAAAGATAATGTTAAAAATTTCATAGGTTATAATGCAAAATTTTTTCGAAAAATATATAAAAATTATTTAAAAATTCAAATTTTAAAAATAAGTCATGAAAAATGGGTGAATTTTATTTGGAACGAACCTAAATTTCTAATTCTAAAAGAAGGAATCAAGTAAGTTTAATATATAAAGAGATATTACTAAATATATACCAAATTCAATTAACATTGAGGAACTAAAATTTTGGAGCTAATATTTTAAAAACTACTCGTGCGATTTTTACAAAACTTGGCAGTTTGGCATAATTTGAGTTGTAGAATCAAAATATGTAAAAAAAATTGGTATGTTATTTCAGAAAAAGTCCGATTTTGTGTCAAAATATATATGTTAGAACAATGCTATATATAAATATAATATATATCTCAAGTCGCGCTTTTGAGACATGAGAAACACAAGTTGAATTTCATCAATTGGCCCAGTAGAACACGAGAAATAGAATTGTCCCTTTTTTTCGTGCAGTGTACGAGTGTTTATTTGCGTGTTTTTTTTTTTTTAATTATTTTTGATTAACCTTTAAAACCTGGGGAGTTTGGAAAGGTTTCACTTAAAAGGATAGATAATCCGAATGCATTTCCATCCTCTTTTAGCTGCCATTGTAAAAGGAAACTACTACTATTTCAAAATCTTTCTGTTGGAGGTCGCTTTTGTTAATTTCAGATAATACATAGAAATTCTTTCTCTTTTCTGTTGTCTCTTTTCCCTAAACTAGGGAAGCATACGATGGTGAGATTTCATAGCTAAGTAGTTGTTGAATAATGAAATATTAACTTTAAACACTACGTTATAATGAAAATACATCTTAGCAGCAAATACTTCATACGTATGCTTAAAATCAGTATATAGTCTAATCAGTTTTTATTTGTTTTGAAATTGAATTTAGTTTAGAATTACATGTATTGATTAATAGTTTTAATTTATACTCAAAAATGATGTTTAACTATTTATTTCTTGCATAAATTGGCAATTTGCATTTCTTTTGTTACAAACACTGTGCAGCAGCTTATATTTATATATTAAACAAATCCCCTTGTATTTTTGTGATATTAGCTTCGTTTCCCTTTTTCGTTAGTATTCTTATTCAGTTTTTTAAAAAAATTATTGATCCCCCAAGCGTATTGTATATATTTCATCTTTCAACTGCAGTATTGTTCCATTTTTGTGATAAAATCCTCCCCCCCCCCCGGGGTTAGCATGTTTTTTTTATATATACATATTCTTCTTCACTATAAAAAAGGATTTTATTGATTATATTTTCATTGCATTGCATTTGCATATTTCAGACAGCAATACTAAATAAAAAAAAATTACAGTAAAAAGGGAAATATTAAAAAACTGAAAAATGATGACACTGAAAAAATGGGAAATTAATGCTAGTTCCTTAAGATTTCAAGTGGATTTATTAACTTTATATATTTATATAGACAGAGAGGTCGACCAGTAAAATCAGTGAACTAGGTAAATCGATAGCTAGGTTTGGTTCAAATTTCGGTGGACCATCTGGCTGCATGTGGTGTCAAGTGTAACATGAATACCAACCAATTTCCCTTAAAAAGTCCTCCAAGAAACTCCTCCCATGGGCACATAGCCTTCTTTGTAATCCAAATATTCCAACTTTTATTTATATATGTATATGAAGACTAGAATTGTCATAAACAGATAATTACTGTCAAAATGTAGATGCTGTTATGCAGGATTTTTGCAAGAATTTAGCTCATATTTTCATTATGCAGACAAATGTGATGAATACTGAGATAACAAATGTTATTAAAATAGTATTTCTCATTATTACTTTACCACAGTGAGGGTAGTTTCATTCTGAATTAGAAAAAAAAAAAAAGGCTTATGCCGAAAAGTAATTCGGTGTCTCGGTAAAATATGGAATAAGATAAATTAGATAATATAGATAAAACTAGACAGTATAGATTAATTAGATTGTGTGATTATGTTAGCTCTGTTTGTATGTTAGCTCTGTTTGTCTGTAAAGAAAAATAACATCGTTAAGGACTATATTTACTATTATTTATTATGTGCTCCAACAATTGGACACTACATGGAAAGGGAGGGATGCTTCATGAAGGACCTTTTAGGGGAACTGGCTCATATCTAAGTTACAAATAGGGAAAACCTCGTAAATGCGCATGCAGCCAGCTCGTTCGCTGGGACTTGAATCTCGGATATAATAACTACCAATGTTGAGTGTCTTATTACTTGGCTGCTAGTGGGGCTTTGTTAAGGACTTTCTGTGTGGAACTGGCTCATATGTTTGCTGTATGTGTGTATATAAAGGAAAAAAAAAAACAGAAGCTTTACTTAGCTGCAGTAGAGAATAGAACCTTCGAGAACCACCAGTGTATATCGACTTTAGCGATATGCCATTAGGTGATATTCGATTGACCGAAGGTATAACCTAACTGTTATCAATACGGGTACAATTTCTTATAAGAAAGAAGTTGAAGTGAAAGGATACATAGATATCTATATTTGAATTACTAATATTCTTTATTATTATCTCCTAGGAAACAAAGAGTAAATGCTAATTTAATGAGATATTTTTTAAAAGTTAAATCTTAGTAAATGCTGTAAAACTGTATAGTCTCTTTCCATAAAATCATCAATAATTTTAATATTATCATGTTTCGTCTCTTTCAGATTTTTGAATAAAACTTCTATGTTGAATGTGAAAAAATATATAGTAAAATATTTGAATTTATATCCGATTTTCAAATGCACATATCTATATATATATACAGATATCATTTGTACATGGTATTTATACATATGTACACGTGTATGCTGTTATCCACATGTGCATATAATATGCATATATCTGTTTGCATATCCATTCACAGTTAGCATACATACATGTTATACATTCACTTTTGTGTTGCATATGCATGCACATCTCATTTATATTACCATACACATATACATATCAATATGGTTAGGTTACTTATGTAGAATTCTAGAGAGAGAGTTAATCATGCGAAACACAACTGAAAGTTTTTGCCTGAAGCTAACATTGCACTTTGAGGGAAAATGAAAGGGAGTTTACGAAACCCCAAAGTTTTTGTGTGGCGAAGATCGTCGGACATGTGGCAGGAGAAAGTTATCGGACAATGAGCATCTCCACACCCTGAATAGTGGTGGTGGGAAGAAGAATTTCTCTGGCCAAAATTTTGGCCACAACCATCTTTTTAAGACTGCAACTCTGGCTTGTAATTCAGTCACTCGTCTTAAGCATTAATGAAATATTTGCTTTCATTCATTTTTACAACAGTTTATGAAAGATCGATATTATTTGTAGTTATGAACTAAATAAATCAGAATAATGGCTAAATTTATATATATATATGCAATTAAAATATATAAAAATATGGACGTTTTGCAGTGAAATGTTATTTTGTATCTTAGCAAAATTTTCAGAGGCAGCCAAATTTTTGTCAGGAAATTTACACTTGGCAATCCAGTAACTTCATATGCAAATCTTGAGATTTATTTGTACCAGATAAGCGATATCAGTCCTTTTTGAACCTGCAGTGATCGAATGGTTAACATTGCTCGATACTGGTAGTTCGATCCCAGATAAACAGACTTACTGTTTGGTAGGTTTTTCCCATGTGTAATGTGAATGTGAGTTAGCTTCTCGTGGAAAATTCGCAAAGACATTCTTTTCCTCAGGCAAATAATCTTCATGTGCTTTGTCCGTAACCCTTTTTTTAGTGAAATTTGAAGACTTTTTCTTATTAAAACAAGCAATGATTTTAATAAAAAAAATTTCAGAGAGACATTCCTATGGCTAACATTTCAAATAATCAACATTCTATTGCATATGTAAATAGACTTAATTTAAAAAAAATGTTGAATGTTTCTGTATTTTTCAAGTACATTTTTAAAACAAAATAATGAATGCTGTATTTAATATAAATTATTACTATTATACTATGATAACAATTACTGATTAACACATTAGCTGTTAATTTTTCAGCTATGCTCCGAGTGCTTTATTTCAAGATGTAGTGATGTGATATGTTGCAACTTTTTGATAGATGGATAAATAATCATTAGTATAATTAATTTGGTAGAGCTGCCCAAAATCTCAAGGGAATTTTTAATATTTGATTCCTGACTATATGTGATGGGCAGTAAAACTCATGAAAATATTTATATCCTTTCTGTTTAAACTTTTTCCAAATAATTTTTTGTGGACCCATAATTAGCAATAAAATTTGATAGTTTGTTCAAATGTTAAGGAATTTGCAACTTGCCAAGACTAGTTGTAAATAGGTAGTTGTATGTTTTTGTTCTAGAAAGGTAGGTAAATAGGTTGATGTTTTTGTTCTAGCTAAGGCTTTCGATCTGACAGGTATGATAGCAGTAAAACTAGAATGGATTGTTTCAGACATTGAGCAGTTTGAGAAAGTTAGCAACTGTAGAGGGATTCAAATATGACCGTGACTTTTGCTGTTACAAGCCAGTACCCATGTACAGTGCTGTCTGTCCTTGGGTGAGTATAGCCATTACCTATCATGGAAATTAGAACTTGTTCAGTCGTGTGGGTGATGAGCAAACCAAAGTTGCCTCAGAAGGTTAGAAATTACATTCAACATCTGCGAGACAAAACGGATCATTATGTACTGTTCCCCCCCCCAAAAAAAAAATCGTCTGCAATGTATTATTTATTTACTCTTATGTTTTGTAGGATTATTTTTTCCTTTCCTGCATGGTCAGAATAAAATGGATTATACTCACTGCTTGCACATAGGCTGTCCTATAGACCAAGAAATTGTCATATCCACAACCAGACTCGCAGACACTGGCCTCATTGAATGCTATGGATGACAACAACTTTAATATGTGTCGATTTAGATGAATATTGCCCGAAGATCCGGAACTTCGACTAGTCGCCAATCTTTCCTCTTATTGCCTTATTTCAGTTTTAAATACACTGCTGGCCATCCGAATTGCAACACCAAGAAAGACAAGAGATGTCGCAACAAAATTTATTTAGTAGATAACATGTTGACCAAATATCAAATGATTAAATTTGTAGACTTCTGTGAAGTGTGGTTCCTTCCAGAATCAGTAGCCAGAGTAGCCACAATTATTGGAGATAACCACTGCCCCACGCCTCGGCATTGATTCAAAGAGACTTTGGATGTGTTCTTGGGGTACAGCAGACCAAGTAGCTTCCACACGTTGGCAAAGTTGATTTGGTGTGGCAGCTTGGGATGTAATCTCGGTCAATCGTTCAGCAACCATGGACCACATGTTTTCTATCAGCGAAAGATCCGGAGAGCGAGCCGGTCAGAGAAGCAATTCAATCTGGCGATTGACGAAGAACCCTTGGACAATGCGTGCCACGTGCGGTCGCACATTATCCTGTTGAAATATGGCTGTGGGCAAGCCCTGAAGGTAAGGAAGGACAACTGGCTCCAACACCTCGGAGATGTAGCGCTGGCTGTTTAAAGTACCGGCAATACATACTAGAGGAGTACAAGAGTTATATCCAATACCGCCCTATACCATAATACCTGGTGCAGGAAAACTGCACTGGGTATTATGCTACTGCACCGAGGTTTTTTCTGCTGTAAACGGCATCGAATGGTACGCGCAGACACTGGATGGTTCGTGATGTGACTGAGCGATCTGTCACTGGCATGCGCACAATGTTCCTGTCATCACGTGAAGTGGTGCACTGAGGTGGATGCGATCGAACACGTCTGTCCGTCGTACCCTCCTGCATCCAACGGTTACATATCCGCATTAGGGTTGTTTGGTTTCATCCAACACAAATATCGATTTCCCTGAAAGATAATCCACACTTTCGGTAGGCCACTATCCTTCCTCTGTCGGACTCGGATACTTGATCAAACGATAATTGCTGTTTACTACGAGGCATAATTGATTGTTTTTTTGAAAAAACCTACAAGAAAAACACAATTGCCGAACTTGGAAATCGTCGAAAACTCCAAGCCTTAAATAGAGCTTTCAATTGGTGCCACAGACGCGCGTGATGTGCATCTGCGCTGAAATTCTAATCATTATATCTCACTTCCGCTAATGCATGTTGTAAATTTCATGTTATTTGCATGCTTCCTTCAGGGTGTAGCATTTACGGTGGCTAGCAGTGTATTTTGTTTAAAGGTGATTACTAGTAACCACCTTTTCTATTGAACGTCTTACTCACTCGTGTGAGTAATTTTGAAGACTGACCGTTTCTGCAGGTCTCTTGTAGCTCACTAGATGGCAATCAAGAAACATAAGCCAGTAGTTGATGCAGCAATTAGTCTTCAAGAAAATAAGCATCAGTCATCGCAAGCACCAAGAAAAAGCCTGTAAGAACAGTGTGGGAATGCAGCACATGCAAAGTTGCACTCTGCTTGAAAAAAAAAAGCTGTTAGAGACTGATTTGTAGGGATTTGTTCTATGGGTGGTGGTCAATGACACTAACTACCAGAAGAGGTAATTTTTTTCACGCGTCTTGAACAAAATATGTGCAATTGTCACAAATAATTTCATTGTAACACCTGATATAGTAAATAAAACAAAAGTTTTGCTGAAAAAGTTAACTCTTTGAGGAGCAGTAAAAGGCAATTAAGGATGTAATCTTGATTCTCAGTCTAGAGATTATTCACTGTTTAAAGAAATACCAGAAATACCAAAAAAAAAAAATAAAATAAAAATAAAAATAATACCAAACTAATTTTATAAGTAAATGAATAATACCGAAGTTTTATTTTAATAATCATAAGAACATCAGTTCTGAATGTACTACTTGTGTTTAAACTTTAATTTTAATGCTAGTAATTTAGATTAATGCATGTTTGGAATAGAAATGCAGCAATGGAATTATAAGGATAGATGGGCCAGCCATCTTAAAATATACAGTTAATTTAAATCATTAAGCTATGCGTTCTTACGTTATAAAACTTGTATTTGAGTTTTGTGGTCAAAGTCACCCCATCGTTCAATCCAGCCGTTAGATCCATGCATAACACGTTGAATGTTTTTTAATAACATTGACAGAAAGTGGGATTTCTACTGTGATCCTTTTTCTCCCTACAAAACTGAATGCGATTTGTTTTCGAAATGCTTTTGTGAATTTTATATCTCTGGTCAGAGTTAATTCCATTAGAATCAATGGGTTCATATACAAAAACATGGGTAAAATTAAGTTTGAAACTTGGCAGTTTGCTTAAGTAAAATTGGGTTAGTATAGTTTTATTATTTATTTAGGATGCCTATAAACTTATTAAATTTTTTATTTTATTTTTGTAGATTGTGGAATATTGATTTTTGTTGAATATTCAGTCAAATGTAATTGTTAGTCCAAAGGGACTTTTTTTATGTATTATTTTAGTTTTGTGATTTTGCGTCGAATCACTAAATGTCCGTTTCACTTTTCAAATTGTTGCCACTAAATATTATTGCCCTGTATTATATTTGAAGAAATTAAATAATGAAGAATCTGCATAAATGTATGCACGTTTCTCGCATTATGATAAAACAACGGCACCTAGAGTCATCAAATTTTGAATGTCGTAATCCTACCGTGAATATGGGCATCTGGAAGCCCAAATTTGACTTATCGATTTCATATTTTGTGAAACTTTTATGAATTTTACATTAACAAAGTCAAGGATTTCAAAAGCGAGCAATGGCAACGTTGTACAGAAAAAACGTTTTTATCTCCAGTGCCCGAGACTGTATCGGAAATTCTAAAGATATGCTTAATTTACAGTTATTTAGCGATACTGCTCTTTAACTGAATTTTATGGTTTAAGTGCAAAGAACATGATGTTTAAGGTAAAACAAAATGTTAAAAAGCCGCCGTAGACGTAATTTAAAATCTGAAACCTTTCAGATTTTTTTTCGAAATTTAATTTTGTATTAGAAAACTGGCAACAGATTTATTTAGTTAGTTCTTCTTTGGTATCTTGGTGTACTGTATTATGAAATTCTCAGACTGCTCAAACCTTGCTGAATTTTGAACGTAAAGATTTAGATCTTGTATTTAACTCATGAAAATGTAATACACATTCTACTAATCAAATATTTCCTCAATATAAATTATTAGAAAAACTCACTACTTTGTTTCTATTAGATTTTTATGATTTGTTAGATTCATTTTAAAATTTTTTTTGTGTGTTTATTTAGAGAAACTAACTTGGTAAAGAACATGCCTGTAATCATTTGTAAAGAAAATAAGACATGTGGGTCATTTTCATGACTACCCTATGTAAAAGATACATGATTTGAAATATTCATTGTAGCCATCCAATGAACCCATTTAATAACCAGTTTTTTAGCATGTAAATAAAAATGTACATTTAAGGCTATCACAGTTCTCTACGTTACTATAGAATTTTACTCTTTTTTGTGTACGGATGACAGATTTGGAAGATCAATCTATAGAAGGATTTTTTTGGAGGACTGTAAGGCCTTCAAACGTATTTGCGCTATACCTAGAAAACTGCGAAAATCCTTTTGGGTCAGCTGCCCTATTCCTTCTCACTACAGTTCTTAAATGTCTACTGTTCTGTATTTATAGTGAGTGAATCAATGCAGCTGACGGAGTTATTTACTTTTGATGAACAAAAGCTGTTACCATTGTTTCTCCTAATGCATTAAGCATCTCTTATTGAAAGTGAGGTGAGTCATAGGTTGAGTTTTACCAACTATACTAGAGTATCGATTATTCGTATGATTAATGATATGAACTCAAACTATTTTGTTAGAACTTGACAGATGTAGGTGAAAATTTCTAGAGAATTTGTAAATAAAGTAGAGGTATGATGAGTGAAGTTCTCCGAGGTTTTTTCTTGCAATCTCATTTTAGCCCATATGTCCATAAAATCTTTTATAGTCTGTATTCATGTACTTCCGAATCGTATCTATTGCTTGCTTAGTTGAATGCTGCAAAGCAGATGAGGTTATCTATCTGCCTAAAGGAGAATGGCTTCGTATTGTGCACATGGAGAAAAATCACTAAAGTACCCACATAACGAGCCCATTAAACTTCGAATCTCGCTCGGATTACCAGTATTCAGAGGTCCGCTGCAAAGGGCCTTTGGTAAATCATCTTATCCTGTCTTTATATGTTGTTCCTGAAGAAAGTTGTCGAAACATGCTCTTATATAACCATCAAGCACTGGGCCTGAGCTAGAATCTATTTTGCGAATATTATTCCTAATTATGATATCCTTGTACAAAACTTTTCAATTCAAGCCATTAAAAGCCATTTTTTAGGGTTGACATTTTCGAATGCATTGTTTCTTAGAAGTTTCGCGATTTGAAAGCTTAATCTTCCAGCATTTTTCGTCATTCGAACTTTTTTAATTCTACTCCAAAAGCCAGTTAAACAATTCAATTCAGAATTTTGTAACGTTTATCGACTTTATCGGAAGTCGTCATTGAAATTTCAGTTGACATTAAGGTACAAATATTCCTTCACACTGGCTCTGCATGTCAGTTATCTAGAGAGAATTTAGCATTCCTTTATCTAGCGATTAACAATGTTAATTCTTGGAATAATAATTCCCTTTGACATTTCCCTTCTTAATTTCATTAAAAAAGAGCTTTCAGAAAGATGTAAAAAAATATGAATTTTACTCAGTATTTTGCCAAATTATGTTAAGAAAATGACCAAGATTTAAGAGTTTTAATGTACTTTTAGGATATTACTCGGAGAACAGTCTTGGTTGCGCCAACTTGGCTTCTTTAAGGGTATGGGCGACATTTCACCATGCCAACGGAAGTAAATACTACAATAATAAATACTAATTACTATACTGCAATAATAAATACTGTAGATAATCCCTTAGCAAGGGAAAAGTATTACGACTGTCTCCCTAGAGGAAGTACGTCATCGAATGACAACCATTGCCTACCTTACCACAATAAGCTGTTTCTCCCTTTTTGGCGTCAAGGCTGTTCTCCGAACAATGTCGCACTTTTACTTAATTTCATTTGGGTCTATGGAAAAAAAGTCTAAATTCAAAATCTTTAAAATCTTACACTTCTTCGAATTCTTGCCATAATAAATAATGCCATAACCATGCTAATTTACAGGAAATATGCTGGCAGGCCACGTAAAGTTGCTGCGCGAGTTTGAGACCACTGGTCCAGATATTTGGCATCTGTTGGGGTAATTCGTGAAGCAAACTTTTGTAAATGCTTCGTTTTTTATTGAAATCATCTTCATAACTAAGTTTTCGATTTCTTGAGGCTAAAACCGTGGAAGATTACTTTATTTACCTTATACAAAGGATTGAAGTTTCCGACTCGATAATCTATCTCGTTTTGTATAAAATCGATTGGTTGAGACAGAAAATTGAAATTAAAAACTCACAAGTTTTTATTTGTTTGAAGAAGCTGTGCTTTCAGAGAACTTTCCGAAGAGAAACTCGATTTATGTTACATATGGAGAAAAACCACACACATGGCGTGCACACTGATTTCATTTCGGGTCGAATTAATAGTATTCGTTGGTCATATTCGGCAACTTGGCATGGATTTTATGGAAAAAATCCAACATCCTTGTTTATTAGGAAAAATGTGAAAAAACTACAGAACATTTCAAAATTTTTACCTAAAATTACGACAAAAAGAATTCCGATTCATCGAGACTTTAAATGAGTCTTTCTCCCATTCAGAAAGGTAGGTCAAATTGCCTTAAATCGATTATAGAAACTAAACCTCAGATTTTGTACGTTATGTTAATATATTTGACACTGTACAGTAGACTGAAATGTACAAACTTTTCTTAAAATTGGAAAGTTAATTCAGTTTCTATAATGTTGAATGTTCGTTTCCCTCTATTCTATCTTGCATTTATATGCTCGATATAAAAATACTGATTATAAATAAAATATTTTGATAAACAGAGGTTATATAAAGAAAATCAAATTACTAAGTTACAAGGTGACTTTTGTCAAAAGGCTCATAAACGATCCGATTTTTGACTATCCTTTGAAATACACAGTCCAGTCACATTAATGTGACCACCTTTCGCAGAGCGGACTGCTGCGAGACGTGCAGGAAGAGAGTCACATAGGTCCCTGAAGGTGTTCTCTGGGATGTTGAGCCATGCCGACTCTAATGCCGTGGCCAGCTGCGCTAGATTACGCGGTTGAGGATCCATGGCGCGAACAACTCGATCGAGATGGTCTCACAGATGCTCGATTGGGTTTAAGTCAGGTGAGTTTGCTGGCCAGGGGAGGACGGTAAACTCATCCTGGTGCTCTTCGAACCACGCACGTACACTGGCAGCTGTATGGCACCTCGCATTGTCCTGCTGGAAGATGCCATCATCCTGAGGAAAAACAATGCGCATGTAGGGGTGAACATGGTCCGCAAGGACAGATGCGTACTTGTATTGATCCATTGTGCCTTCCACAATGATCAGTGAACCTAGAGAATGCCAGGAAAACATTCCCCAGACCATAATGCTCCCGCCTCCAGCTTGGACCGTTCCGGCAATGGTTGCAGGGTGGTTCCTTTCAGAGGTTTCACGCCTTATACGCCAACGTCCATCTGTCCGATGGAGCATAAAACGCGATTCATCCGAAAACGCAACCTGTCGCCACTCAGTGGACGTCCAGCTGCTGTACTGGCGTGCAAATTCTAGCCTTCGCCGTCGATGAACAGCAGTCAGCATAGGTGCACGAACCAGGCGTCTGCTTCGGAGGCCCAGACGCAGCAATGTTCGCTGAATAGTACTTTGGGAGACACTTTTGGTAGCCCCTTGGTTCATTTTGGTGGTCAGTTGCTCAACGGTAGCCCGTCTATCTGCCCGAACGCATCTCCGCAACCGTCGTTCGCCTCGGTCATCTATGGCCCGTGGTGCACCACATTTGCCACGTCGCTGATTTTGGACAGTCCCATTTTGCCATGCACGGTACACTTTTACCACGGCGGCACGCGAACAGTTCACAAACTCAGCCGTTTCGGAAATGCTTCCACCCTTGGCCCGAAAGCCAATGATCATGCCCTTTTGGAAGTCGGATAAATCGCTTCGTTTCTGCATTACGCCAACGATTGAAATGTTTTCCGAAGCCCTCACACACCCTTTATATACGCTCAACTGCACTGTGCTGCCACCTGCCTTCTGTGATTGGTTATTTAACTCTGACATGGAAAGTACGTGGTGGTCACATTAATGTGACTGGACTGTGTATTACGGAATTAAGTTTTAAGTGCTGTGTTCAGTCAGGTCGCGTCAAAGTACAATGGATACCCAATACTATAGGTAATGTGAGTATAGTCCAACTGCATAGTAGTTATTTAGACCGCAACCCACCGTACTGATAAAATGCATTCTTTCTCAAACGTTAATACTACAAGTTTACTTGCAAATGCAATGAGAATTACATCAATGCCGGCGCTAGACATTTTGCCGCACGATGGCTTGTAAATTATGCTGCCCAATTCCTGCCTAAATTCTAAAAATTTTGCTGCCTCAAAGTGTCGCCTGTTGGATCGGCTCTAACGGCGCCCCATGTCCATTGTTAATAGTAAGAAATCAAACGGCCGTATTAGCCCAGAAAGAAAGCTTTATAAACTTGCTTAGATTTCAAAGATTTATTAGGAGTAATATAAGACAATTAGGAATATTAGACATTTAAATTTAAAAGTAACAAAAAGTAATACTGGGATTAAGAAATATAGTAAAAGTTTAATTGCTAATTTGTTTTACGTAGTCGTTTAGCAGCCAGTTTACACTCTCACTTAAGCCGTACACAGCTATGTAAATACCAAAAACTTTAAATAATTTTACAAGACCAAAAGTTCTTCCTTTTGAATCTTTCCCGAAATGAAGCCATCTGCAGAAGCTGTTAACTTGCTGACAAGCTCCTTTATTTGGAGGAGATCGAGATGGATCAAAACTTTCTGGAATTTCTCGTTTTTCGCTCTCTGCTTTAACGGAAAATTTTGGAGATGAGGGTATGTTCGATGAGCCTGTAAGTTCCATAATTTCCACATCTGCACATATTCTTGAAGCAGAATTAATCAAATTCACAATATCGTTAAACCAATTATCCACAATTAGGAAAGCATGTATTCGCTGACGTTCTAATATATCGTTGTTGGAGACTTTCAACGAATCAAGCCATGTTAATAGTACCTCAAACTCTTCATGAAGAGTTAATGGAGACTGTGGCATCGGAAGTTTAAATTCATTAATAACAGTTTCTTTAATTTTTTGTAGATAATCCTTAGCTTCTTGCTTTTGAATTTCCATCCTGCGACATCCTGTAAACAAAAGTTTCTTGAAATGAAGTTCTGCTTCTGTACAGAGGATATTAAGTTTTTCGGCAACAGCAGGTGCTACTCTGATGCATTTAGTTTTATTTATGTTGCTTCCTGTTGAAGATATTCGAGTATTTTCAGTGAAAATTTCTGGGCTTGCCATAATATACCTGCAGGGAATAAAAACACTGAAAGTTCTTATTGCGTTCATACTCGATAAATATTAATGCGAATATGCCAGGCAGTTTTTTTTTGGGGGGGCGAGTTTTATCTTGAAACTTATTTTACTTTTCAAAAATTAAGCCCATTGATTACAAAATGCATTCTGTAACGCGAATTTAAAGCCTTAATGTTATTTCAGTTATAAATGAATTTGTGAGCAGTGATATACGATATAATGCGAAAGCACATTTTAATTCAAAGAACTGATCTCGAATTTGTAATCAAGTCTGATAAAAATAAAAGCCTTGGTGGATTACCAAATCAGTGATTTCTGCGAAATTCAACCTGTTTCATTTCTGCGAATTATTGAATGGAAACTTCAAACTATTAATACAATTTTAAATAAGTTTTATTATGCTTTACATTTAATCCAATGATTAACGTTTCTAAACTTTAGGGAATGTACTGTATTGTATATAGTTCTAACACTTCGAACAATGCTCAAGATGTACAGAAAGTCAATTACTTCTAGCTTAATGCTATGCATGAAAATTCACATTAAGACCTTATATTAAATTGCAAATCAAATTTGTGGTTTTCTGGTCCATGTGCAAGAGGAGCTTAATGAAATAAAAAGTAAATAAACCAACACATTAAAGGCAGATGGATTAAATACATAGGCCATATAAATGTTAACTATGTAAATTTTCATCTTCTAAAACAGTGAAGACAGTAATAATACAAGACTAACATTTAATAAAAACGAATTACATCAAAACATCCTCCAAAACTGTCTTACGCCTGTGCGCTTTTTCACAGTTAAAGAGTTATCTACTATAATTTTATGAAACGAAACTGACTTAGCATTTTTAGAAGCAAAATGAACTTTCGGATCTTCAGCGGAAACATTAATGCCTGTTTTTTTATGAACTTAAAAGTAAAGCGAACTTTCGCGTAACGACTAGATTTTCTTAAAACGGCTGGATACCTTGGTAACTGAATTGTAGTTACAGATAAAGTTGCATAGTAAGTTGTTACCTTTCAAGCCAGCACAAGCCTAAATTTGAACTGAACCCGCTGTGTCTCTTTCCCGGATGTTAAAATTTCGGTAATGCCCTAATGAGTTTTTCGTGTGACCAGTATGAAGATTTTATTGACACTGCTTTAATGACGATGGAAAAGTTTCCAATAATCGTTTTATATGCACGTTCAACGAGTCGTTTTTCCACTTGAAATTACGTAGAATTAACCCACTGAGTGGCACGAACGTCTTTATCCAATCATGAGATACTTTATTACTTTGGTTTATATGCTTGGTAAACAAATTACTTGATTTGCTTATAGTTTAAATTTTACTTTTGCTTTTTTTAATGGTGTAAAAATATAGTGAATGATGACGTCTGAAAACATACTGAAGTAATTACAGAAATTATTTAACAAAAGCTTTTTAAATAAACTTTTACGAACAGATAAAAAAGCGATGCTCATCCAGGTTAGAAAGACCGCGCAGACTGCCGATTTACCTTTGATTTAGCAATCCCTTGTTTCTTACTTTTGCCTTTTGAACCTTACGGGTGTCGAAATAAACGTCTAAAAACTTTTGCTTCCATAACCAACTTAAATTACAGCTACAACTTTGATAACAAACACCAAAATTTTTACAACTTTGATAGCAAAAACCAAAATTTTTTTAAAGTTTTTAAGTATTTTGATGTAGTTAACCTCGCTAGAAAAGCGATTTCAAGATTCGATTTAATTATTTTACCTTCTTTCAGATGGTGCTTATGAATATAAAGCTCATTTACCGAAGGTCAGTATGCCTCGCGATAAACTCGCGAAAGGAATCTGCATCGAAACTTTCCTTTAGTAATCTGCCCAATTCCACTTTTCGGAATTGCTAAATAGAATTGTGAGAGTATGAAACTTCAAAAGCGAATGTAGGACAATTGATAAATTTATTGGAGCTTCACTAAAATCCAATTGATAATCACAATTGATGACTACTTAAGTTTTGTAAGAGTATGTAATACTACAACTGGCTTCCGTCTAGCAACTTGCAATATTTCATGGTTCGAATTAGATGGCCCCGGGAGCCGCAATTTAAATAAATGGATTAGGCGAAATAATTCCATCTCTTACCTTGCTCTCTCAACACGACTCCTTTGGACTTCTTGTTAAGCTATATAAAGAATAATGTCCATATAATGTCTATCGAAATAAACTACGCGACATTGAATTCTAAAACTGTTCCTCAAACTTTATAGGCCATCGCATCCCTTTGTTCAACCGTATTTTTGTAACTTTCCTGTTTGCTTCATATGTACAAATACGTGCGACTTAACATTTAGTGCATAATATAATTTATTAGTTCTGATTAATTACGATAACGATGAAAATAGTTTAATATTTGTAAAAAATTACATTACAAATTTAATACAGTATTCATTTCTTTGTTAGAACAATGTATTTTTGTACTTTTATTAAATACAGTTGTCTTATTTAGTTTCTTTGATGTCTTGTAATCTATAGAAGGAGACATTTTCGGGTTTAAACAGAACATTAAATTTTATTCCGATTTAAATATCAAAGATTATTTCTACGTGTGCATTATTATGCTATTAACTTCGAAATCTGTCACCAAGAGGAAAAGGTACACGTGTTTCCGAGAACAGTTTTTGGCATATACTTAACTACTAATAAATGTACGCCTGCAGTTATCAGATTCCTTTCCAAACACTGAGGTAATTGCAAAATAAAATGAGGTACATTTTCCCCTTGAAACATGAAAGGGGATGAGTGCCAGACAGTGCAGCAGCCAGACTATTAGTATTGCAACACTAGCAATAATATTTTAATGTTTAGAGATGAGCTTTCTGGAAAGATAACTGCATATTCAGAAATTTTAACGCAAGTAAATCACGATTAAGAATCTGCATGCAATTTTTGTTAAAACTGGAGCGCGGTAATAAAGCATCTGTTTACTAAACATGTTGAATTTTTTGGGGGGAGGGGGAATAAATAGAAAAAGTGATTATGTATATAATACATTTAAAGTTGTTGCCTAAATTACGTCCAAGTTCACTATAAAAATATTCTAGCACAGTTATCCCTCCTAAAGTCTAACTCATTTGATGATGCGAATGGCTTTCTCAAGTGTTAGTATTGTTCATTTTGAGAAACAATGGTCTAAATCGTCCTATGTATTAGCGTTACCACCTTGGTGCATTAGCGACTTTATAGAAAAAGGATGACTTGATAATTACAAGGAATTATTTATTACACACATGTATATTAGATTTTACTCTTTAGTTAGGTATTTATCTCGATAATCAATTAACATAGTTGCTTTAGTATTATGCTTTCTGTAAACTTCGCGGCTATTGCTTTGAGAATAAATTTTAAAGCAATTATTCCCATTAGCAATTTTGTGGCAAAAGTATTCATGCAGAAGTTTTATCGCAATTTCTTCCCTTACAGGAAAAGGCCACAAAAATACATCTTAAATTTAAGGACAGTCGGAACCCCATATACTGACAATGTTAAACTGCAGCAGATTTTGAGAAACGGTATATCGAAAATGGCCAGATACTCTTGAAATTTTTTGTGTAATTAAAGTACACCTATCCGATTATACTGAAATGAGCTTTTGAAACATTTTGAATTTTAGATTAATTTATAGAATATTTTATTGGGCATAGTAAAATTTAGCAGTTTTCTCACACGAAAAGATTTGAAATTTTTTTTCTTAGTTTATCAGAAAAAGCTAATTTCAGTAAATATTAGGAAACATTAAATAATCCATAAAAATTTTAGATACCTTCATGCAGTAGTTCCTGAAAAAAGGTACATCGAGTATAAAAAGAGGAGTATAAAAATCCTCATTTATCAAAGCATTCGATGATAAATTAAAACTAGATTTTTCACAGTTCTAATTTTCATAGAGATTAAAGTAAGGTATTTTTAGGAAGCTAAAAGTGTAGAGAATTTGAAAATTCAAAAATCCCTAATCACCATTTTTTTTGAAGACTTTTGGCTCCACCCCTTAAGTTAAAAAAGGAACCACTATTTGTTTATACAAACCATTGAACTTTGAATATACAGCAAACAGAACACATGCGAAAATCGTGACATCGCTTTCTGAAACTGGAGAGTGGTTATACGTCCATGGTTGTTAAAATTTGGGGCATTTTGAAATTCTTGGCGATTTTTACAAAGGGGTTGCGTTTGTATGGAATGCTGTGTTAAATAACTGAAGCTACTGCATTTGGTTTACCATCGGGTCAAAGAGACTAGCTGCTTCGGGTTTTCTACTTCGTTTCCTCATATGTAACACAGACATGAGCCTGTTTCCTACAGAAGTCCATGATGATATTCCTTTTAAGGTAGGATATGCACATTAGCAGCCTAGTGGTAAAATGGCTGAACACTGATAGTTTAATACGGGTTCAAATGCCGGCGAAAGGATTCACCATACGAGCATTTTCGTAGTTTTTCCATGTGCAATGTGAATACCAGTCAGTATCCTCAAGTCTTCTTCGAAAGCATCCTTAGGGAAATGGCCTTCGAGTGCTTTGCCATAACCCAAATCCAAGGTTAGAGAGAATTTTTTTTAATGAATAAAGCAAACGAAACTTGAAGCATCTGCTGCAGCTAACACAAATATCGTAAAGAAAATACGTTAAAAATTGAGCATCAATTTACTGCTTTAATTCAACTGATAGTGCTTCGAGTTAAATAGAAGAAATAGTTTCTTTAAAACAAGATAAAAACTTCAAAATCTCACGAAATGAATTATTGAATTTATGGTAGTTTACCTACATCCAGCATTGCTGTTTTAAAATTTTAGCTTCATTTGAACTAGATTAGAACCAACAGATTATTTTTTGCAGTCTCAGGATCGAACTCTCATTTGCTATTCCTTTTCCTAATTATGATCGATAATCTGTGTTACTTTGGCATTAAAAATAGTAATAACTGGAACTTACCATATGCATTATATATTTTGAACGAGATAAAAAAGGAGTAGAATGTAACAAATACACTATACTTTTACTGAAATTAAAGTAAGAGCGCTCCAATAGGGAATTAAATTACACTGAAAAATAGATCATCTTGCGATTTATGTCTACAGAGATAAGATGAAATTAGGTCATTTAACATGGTAAGGAGCAGTGTTTTAAAAAGAGTTTAAATAATGGGAATGGCTTGTTTTCTAGATATACCAATTTTAAAATTTTAGTGCAAAAGTTTAAATATACTGTATTCATAAGGTTTCGATTAACTACACAATGTAATACTAACATTACATTAATTACATAAACAATTCAACTTCTCCCGCCAAAATATCAGCCTATTACCAAAATAAGCAAAACTTATTTAAACCGATGTATTTTTTAAATATATGAAACTGATAACTTATTGAATAGCTGATGACTTATTGAATGTTTTATATACAAATATTTATTTTACCTAAACGAAAATGGAATCTTAATATTTGCTTAGTGAAAGGTAAAAAATGCAACTTCCTACAAGTGTCAAAAATTGTATTTTGAAATTGGACTTTTTTCAACATCTGTAAAGAACAAATTGACGTCACTTGATTTCATCCAATACAGTATTTAAATATAAGTCTCATGACTATGAAGTCTGTTATAGAATAAATGGGTACTTACGTAAAAACCCGTTGACCATATTTGCCCATTAAAGCAAAGCGTCAAACTACGCGATTTTTCGCCAAAAATGGAAAAGTCTTCTTGAAACATGCTGGGATTGGTGTAACCTTGATTACACGTGTTAGTTATAGTCTTGAGTAAAGACTCCCTTTTTCCTATCAATCGCGCATTTTCGAAAAAAAAAAAGTTAAAATTTGGGATCTGCCCACTACAGAAGAGCATGCTGTTGAATATTTCCAAAGTTATGGAATCTTACCGGCCTCAAAAAACGTGTTAATGGCCACGATATGGCGCTTTATTTAAAAACTGAGAAGCAATGGCGTTTCAAGGTTAACGCTTGTGCGAAGTGGGTGTCAATTCGAAAGGGAATATGGTTCGAGGGTTTGGCACGATTGGTGTAATCTCTTGTGGTCGACGGGATTTTCCGTAAGTACTAATAAATGTTATATTTTAAGAGTTATTTATATTAAGGGAAGAAAATTGCATACTAGGATTTAGAATTATGCGCCATACTCATTGATCTAAGGATAAATTTAATTTTTGGTTATGTATGACAAAGTAGATGAAGATTTTATTTTGCCTTTGAAAAGTAGTCTTCGAGTAGGACATTTCAAAAGAAACTATAGTTTTAGTCTTCAAATCGGAGGAACCACGAAAATTATATGCAGGGAGCCCATTCAACGCATCGAAGCAGAATTAGAGGCTCTACATATACTTCTAGTGATATTATCTACTCAAGAACTAGTAGCTTATTATCTCTACTGTTCAAGTTCATTAAAACGTCTATTTTTGACCTAAAGCGTAATTAGCCACGAGAATTTTTATATATTCAGTGAGGAATCAACATCTTGCATTGTACTTGTGTTACAATTTCAAAGTTGCAAAAAGCTTTAATTTAGTACATGTAGAAATAGATGTACGCGAGGGAAAGATCAGGAATTTTCCTTTACCTGACAAGGTTTGGTTCATTTGATTGTGAGAAAGCATGCTAGGGTTATCTGCTTAAAGGAAGGCATGCCTTCTTGGAAGACTTTCTAAGAGAAAATTTATTCGTATCCACGTTACACAGGGGACAAACACGAAAACGGAATCCAGATAAAAAACTAGCAGTGTTCGGGAACTTTGCCACTCAGTCGCTGGTGGACCTTTCAGACTGCCAACAGGTCTCACTCATTCGGCTCTTTGGCAGTTTTTTTGGCTTATCCAATATTATGCAGATCATTTTCTCTGATTTTGAAGTGAAACTGAATTATCAGATTCTAGCTTTTTTTTATTATATTTATGAAGTATGCCGACTAAGAAACTTATTTTGTGAAGGAATAAGTTCAAAAGATAGAAACATTAAATAACAGTAGTCACTAAACACTTAGCAACAGCCAGGCTATTATTTTGCTTAATTTGTCTGTAATAATGAAAAGAGATCGTCAGAACTGTGCGATTGCTATAGACAAGAAGTCGGGAAAGGCGGTACAAAATGGTTTTTAATTGGTCAACTTCCAGAAATGCGGAATGCATCCGAGAGACAGGGAAACAAAATATGACCGTTTTAAGAAATAACGATTATAATAATGAAGTAAATTATTACATTTGAGGTTGACTGAATTAATTAGCAAATTTTCCAAAAACATTTCCGGCTAAAATACCGTAATCTTCACGAATGTCGTTAAATATTGAAGATGATTTGAACTTGCAATCCGATAAACCGAAGAACAAAATTTAATTAAAAATATTGGAAGAAATTGACATTAAAATACTTGAAACGAATAAAAGAAAGTTTTGAATCCATTTCGTTCGTTAATATTTTAATTCGTTGCATTGAAATGTAATCAGTGCAATCATGTAATAATAAAATGTTACGATTAATAAGCAGAACCAATATATAATTTAAGTGTTAGAAGTTTCAGTTGGGATTTCATTCATACTTGCAGCAACAAAAATACCCTATGTCCTTATAACCACATTTAAAGTATACATGAAATGTTACTTTACAATTTTATTTAAAGACTGAAGGCCTTCATTTATTCAGTCAAAACAAGACTTGTATTACATAATCCGCAGTTTATTTAAGTGGAAAATAAGATGCGAGAAACATTGATGAATCCGAAACAATATTGAATCTTTTAGAAAGACATTATTTTAGCTAATAAAGTATTTCTGCTCTTGAAAGTAGATGGCAGTAAATATCAAAATGTAGATCATGTTATATATCTTGCACAAAAAATACTGTATCTGATTATCGGGATGTATTTTTTTCACTTCAACACATGTGCATTAACATAATACTTTTGCTTTGAGGGTATTTAGTTCAGCAAATCACATCGATGAAACATTAGTAGTATATAAAGTTAAGTTTCATTTATGAAAAAGTTATTAATTACATTATTTTTCATCATTTTAAGTCAATTATAGGAAAAGCATTTCTAAAAGCCGCAATAACCTTGAGTTGCTTTGAAAGTATACAAGTTCGGAAGAACGTAAAATATTCCAAATAAACACTTCAACAATGTATTTGAAAACACTTGAAAGACGAAGCAATAAGTATTTCAGAAACGTACTAGGCAAAATTCACAGATAGCTCTACTAATTTTCCAGAAACTATTTCCTTCATATATACTCACTCCGAAGAGTTAAAATGTTCTTAAGTACTCCGTTTCTATTTCGTTAGGATTAGTTTTGTAGGGTAATAAGAAATATAAGTATGATCAGAAAAATAACGGAAACTACTAAACTGCCAAAAACTTTTAAGCAAATCTTTAATTTTCTTCGTGCCTGTCAAAACAATCATATCATATTCCTGTCGAAAGTAGTATCGGGGCACTTTTATTGTCAGTCTATTCGAAAATTAGAGCCAAAAATTCATTTTTGGGCAAATTTAAGATTTTTTTTTTAAATACACATATTTATACTAAGAGAAGAATGTTTTCACGCAAGCATTTCCGTTTGGATACTGAACCTAGCACGTATTTTTAATTTGTTTTAATATAAATAATTCCATCAAAACTTGATTTAATTAAGGTCAGGCTCGAGATAGGTGGACATAACCAAGGATTGCTACAAACCTGTCACGAATTTTATATTATGAATATTATCATCGCTTCATAGAGCTTGAACCTAAACTTTCGTACTTAATACACGAAATATAAGAGTTTTATTATTATTTAATAACATATTTCTGTCATTTAAATTTTATGCAAAACAAAATAATTATATTCTTTTCACGTTCTAAATACTCGGGTGCTTAAATAACTCTATAAAATTGAGCGAATTCAATCATGTGCGTCATATTTAATCATTTACTCTAAAACCATAAGATACTTACCCTACAGCTACTTACAAATTTGTTAAAATGACTTTTGACTAAAGCAACACCAGTTGCTTGAACTTTAAATCTATAGCTAACGCATGCGCTATTTTACTGCGCATCATAATTTGCAAGTACTATTGAATTCAAGTTCACGGAATAGTTGCACTCCTGGGGATTTCTTTTATGTAACTTAATACTCGAGATTAAAGTAATGCAAACAATTTCTTCCTGAAATTCTTGCCAGTGTCAGTATGAACTTTATCTTGAATGTGTAGAGTTCTTAAGAACTCAGTCTCTCTTTGTCTATTATCTTCTGAGAGAAAGTTTCAGTGCGTAAGGAAACTAGACCCTGGTACTTCCATGAATTTATTAGTTTCATCTCTGTATCTCTCCTCTGAACATGCGTTGTATTTTCAGTATTCAAGTAGTCCATCTCTGTTTTTAATGAAAACAGCAATGGCATTCCTAATTATAGATCTCGAGGAAAATTTTCGGTTACTCCGGAAAACGCTTCCAGAATGAGTTTTCAGTAAATGAATAGCAGTTTTACTGCGGACGTTCTTTGCGGTGTGAATTATTCGTAGATAGATTTATATCTATAAGGCTACTTGATTCTTCGTATACCACTTTGAAACTGACGCACAAGCTCAGTGAGACATGATCTATGCTAAGAGAAACTTGTAGCCGTAATGATGGATGTGTGTGAAGTACACTATGACCAGTAGTTTCTATTCATAGATATAAAAATTGAAAATGTCCTGGTAAGATGTTATGGACTATCTGTTTTTTTAGAAACATGTTATTTCTCTAAGTGTAAAAGGGATATTGTTCGGAGAACAGCTTTTGTTGCGCCAACTTGGCTTCTTTAAGGGTATGGGCGACATTTCATCATGCCAACGGAAGTAAATACTACAGAATAAATACTACAATAATAAATACTACAGATAATAAGTAATACTACAGATAATCCCTTAGCAAGGGAAAAGTATTACGGCTGTCTACCTAGAGGAAGTACGTCATCGAATGACAACCATTTCCTGTCATACTACAATAAGCTGTTTCTCCCTGTAATTACTATACTGTACTTACTGTAATTACTCACACTCCCTGTACTCCATGTAATTACTCACACTTAAATAAAGCACTTATTTTTAACTTAATAAACAACAGCAATTTAAAAAAAATGTTTTAGTTTCTGCCTTATGTACATACTTCTGTTAGTCATTCCTATATTAATGAACAGCCATTATCTATTTTATAAGGACACTTTTATCTAAAATTCATTGAAATAACCTCATTTTGTATAATACTACTTTATTTACGTTAAAAATTGAATTCCACAATTAGGAAATTTGCTAGTGCCCATGCAAAAGTACTTTAAATTAATGAAAACTTGTTATCAAGATTAAACCTCTGGTTTAGTTCATATATAAATTGTTCGTAAAGTGGTCATGCATGTTCAGAAAAACAAGCATGAAGCCATTAGAATGCTCGGAAGTATTCCATAAAATCAGCTACATACTAGAGAGCTTCTTTTCTGTATAAATTACAGTTTTCTTAATTGTTCTGAGCAAATGGTTTACTCGTCACCACTCGTTTAAATTTCAGAACTCACTAAATTTTCTAATTAGATTGAAGCAGCAACTTCATACTAATACCAGTATCGCTTTTGCTAGTCTCCTAACAGCCGAAATAGAATCAGATCGTAGTAGTCAGATCATCTTATGAATTATACCAAATGCTCGTTGTCAAAAGAAGAATAATGCATACAAGTCGAGCGAAAATTAGGTTTATATGAATAATGAATGAAATGAAGTGAAAAATAAATATAAGCTTCTTGTGTCCCTTCTCCCCCCCAAAAAAAGTTGCGGTAGATATTTAAAAAAAATGGTGTGTTTGTACCATCAAAGGTAGGAAAAAGCAAGGCCCGAACCCGCAATACAAGTCACGCCGAATTTTCTACTTGAGCACGTTACCTCCAGGCTAAGGTATCTTGCGAGTAAGTATGGTTTTCACACTTCACCTTCAGGAAACTGAAGAAGCAACTGGATCATTGTGAAACTAGCGATAATATTTTCTGTAAATATTTTTTTAAAAATACCAACTCCATTACAACACCACTCCTGGTGACACTTCAATCCAAAATCTTTAACTCAAGAAACCAACGTTTTATCCACTAAGCAACAAGAGCAATCTTAATGTGATGTAAATATATTTTAAGAAAATTTCAAAATCAAGCAACCTTCAATTGATGCAAATATATGTTAAGAAAAATTCAAAATCTGAAATTTCGAAATCCATCACTATTTTTTCGCAACAATCTATTGCATTAGATTATTCTGTAAAAATTATCAACTATATATAATTTATGGTTGAATATTAATGAATGTTATTTGTAATAAACTTGAGAATTTGCCTTTAAATAATTTATAAAGCTATTTATTCTATTAGCATATTCATTTTTTCATTATTATCTGAAATTTTTTTAAGATTAGTGCATTGGACTTTTTTTCCATCAAGAGGAATTTTTGAAAGTGCAATCATTTAAAAAACCGTGGTTTAAACTCAGTGGCGTAGCTAGGGTTTTCAGCTCCCGAGAACAACTGAAGAATTTGCGCCCTTTTCTGTGTGCGAAGAATGGAAAACATTTCTTTAAAAAATTTCATAGCATCAATTTGGCGTCCCCTGGATGCTGCGCCCGGAGACAGATGTTCCCCCTTTGCCCCACCCTGGTTACGCCACTGTATAAACTGGACGTTTGAAACGAGATGCCTGAAACTGTCGCGTCAAGCGTCGAAACATTGAAGTCACGTGTTCTCCCATTGTCCGGTAAATGCAGCCTCTGAGCTCGCTTCTGATTGGTCAACGCTGCGTTCACACTAGTCCGTTGGGGCGCAAAGCGGTAACGCGGAAAAAAACGCTTTCCGCGTACATCAGTTCACACCAACGCGGCAACTTTTGCTTTAAAAGTTGTCAAGTGCTCGCACTAGATGGCGCTTTGTATCGGAACAACGGGCAATTTTTGTGTGGTATTTTGACATTTTACGATTACATTTTTTAATTAAAATGGATTTAATTTCTGGATTAATGGATTAATTAATTAAACTTATTTTACTTTGTGTAAGAGAAGCAGAATGCAGTGGTTTACATTAATGTGTGAGAGATGACTGCAGCAAGGAAATGCATAGAATTTAATTTAAGAAATGCGCTTGAACGAAACGAAATTTCTTTTAATTACTTTCGCATGATACCTCATCAATTCGACGAATTTCTTGCCTCATTTATTCAAAAGCAGAACACTAATTTTTGTCAGAATATCACAGAAAAGAATCGTTTGGAAGACAGAAATAAGATATCCCTGAAAAGGATCGTTGTATATATCTAACGCTGTATGTATCTAATTTTATTTATTTATGAATTTTGTTGAATGATAATTAAAAAAATCCTAATTTCATAATTGTATTTTGGAGAGCAAAATTTTCATGGGATAGAATACCATAAATGTTTTTGCAATGTATGAACTTCAATTAAATGTTTCCTTAAATGGTTTAAATAATGCAAGAAAAAGTATATTTTGTTTAAATATATCTAGGATTTACAGCATTACTAATTTAAATATCACACTTAAAAAAAGCACTTATTTTTAACTTAATAAACAACAGCAATTTAAAAAAAATGTTTTAGTTTCTGCCTTATGTACATACTTCTGTTAGTCATTCCTATATTAATGAACAGCCATTATCTATTTTATAAGGACACTTTTATCTAAAATTCATTGAAATAACCTCATTTTGTATAATACTACTTTATTTACGTTAAAAATTGAATTCCACAATTAGGAAATTTGCTAGTGCCCATGCAAAAGTACTTTAAATTAATGAAAACTTGTTATCAAGATTAAACCTCTGGTTTAGTTCATATATAAATTGTTCGTAAAGTGGTCATGCATGTTCAGAAAAACAAGCATGAAGCCATTAGAATGCTCGGAAGTATTCCATAAAATCAGCTACATACTAGAGAGCTTCTTTTCTGTATAAATTACAGTTTTCTTAATTTTTCTGAGCAAATGGTTTACTCGTCACCACTCGTTTAAAATTCAGAACTCACTAAATTTTCTAATTAGATTGAAGCAGCAACTTCATAGTAATACCAGTATCGCTTTTGCTAGTCTCGTAACAGCCGAAATAGAATCAGATCGTAGTAGTCAGATCATCTTATGAATTATACCAAATGCTCGTTGTCAAAAGAAGAATAATGCATACAAGTCGAGCGAAAATTAGGTTTATATGAATAATGAATGAAATGAAGTGAAAAATAAATATAAGCTTCTTGTGTCCCTTCTCCCCCCCAAAAAAAGTTGCGGTAGATATTTAAAAAAAATGGTGTGTTTGTACCATCAAAGGTAGGAAAAAGCAAGGCCCGAACCCGCAATACAAGTCACGCCGAATTTTCTACTTGAGCACGTTACCTCCAGGCTAAGGTATCTTGCGAGTAAGTATGGTTTTCACACTTCACCTTCAGGAAACTGAAGAAGCAACTGGATCATTGTGAAACTAGCGATAATATTTTCTGTAAATATTTTTTTAAAAATACCAACTCCATTACAACACCACTCCTGGTGACACTTCAATCCAAAATCTTTAACTCAAGAAACCAACGTTTTATCCACTAAGCAACAAGAGCAATCTTAATGTGATGTAAATATATTTTAAGAAAATTTCAAAATCTGAAATTTCGAAATCCATCACTATGTTTTCGCAATAGTCTATTTATTGCATTAGATTATTCTGTAAAAATTATCAACTATATATAATTTATGGTTAAATATTAAGAAATATTATTTCTAATAAACCTAAGAATTTGCCTTTAAATAATTTATAAAGCTATTTATTCTATTAGCGTATGCAGTTTTTTATTATTATCTGAAATTTTTATTAAGATTAGTCCATTTGACTTTTTTTTTTTCATCACGAAGAATTTTTGGAAGTGCAAACATTTAAAAACCGTGGTATAAACTGGAAGTTAGAAACGAGATGCTTGAAACTCATGCGTGAAGCGTCAAAAAGTTGAAGTTAAGTCAACTCACGCGTTCTCCGTTCGTCCGGAAAATGCCGCCTCTGAGCTCGCTTCTGATTGGTCAACGCTTTACGCCCGAACGCGGGACGCGTTGGTGTGAACGGGGCTGAACCATGGCCAACTACAGGATCCTGTAGTCGGCCATGGCTGAACGCGTGACCGCGTTGGTGTGAATTGGGCTTTTCCTGACGGTCTTCCATAGGGCTTCGACACTTCTACTTTTAGAAATTAAGCCCTGATACTTTTGGTACTGCTGATTGCAACTGAAAAAGGAAGATGTACAAACTTATAGCAGCAGCAGGCCCACATACAAAATTTTAACGTTCTACGGCTAATCGTTTTTTGAGTAACGTGTATGTACGTACATACAGATGTCAGGGGAAAAACAAAACCCTTCTTGAATCTATTTTAGAATCAGTTTTGGAAAAAAAGAGTCCTTTATCCTATCGGTAATAGACGACACGCAAAAAATCTCCCAAATGTATTCGAGAACTGTAAAAATGGATATTACTGTTGAAATATGACATCCGAAATTTTTTTGCGATTACAGTACTTCCTTTACTTCAAACAAGGAAGTAATAAATAAATACAAATACAATTTATAACTATATTTCACGATGCAACGTTATTTGGCGATTTTTAAGAAGTTGCAAACGTTATTTTCTCACTGCAGTAGGCTGAATTTTCGGAAAGAAAATACAGAATATTTAATCTTCATGCATAAGTTTTATTTATTAATTATCGTTAGCAAAATATTTGCTTTCAGTCAGTATTTGTTCTACTTTTACAAAATTTATTTATTAATTACTGTTAGCAAAATATTCAGTCAGTATTTGTTCTACTTTTACAAGATTTCAGCCAAGAAAATATGCGTTTTGTATTAAGTTCGTAAAATTATATTTTGGATAAAAAGTACTCCATACTGCATATTCGCCCTATGCAAACGCTATGCATTTCAGGTGATAATCAGTATTCTGATTATGGATTAAATCTATAGTACAAGTGAAGTGTAGTGAAGAAATAAAACAATAACATTGTTTACAACATTTTTTTATATATGCCGAACTGAATAAAAGTGACAGACTGGGAATTACAAACAACCACAAGTTGAACAGCGAACGCTATTCTGTTGCAGCAACACTTGCTTTTTTATAAACATACACAGGATGGTTCAGTCTTACAGGAATGTAACGGCAGGTATAGCGGACAGAAATAAGTAGGTTTTATAATGGAGTGTGCACGTGGAAATGGACTTAGAGCCATTTTCACACAGCCTGAGTATATATTCTTCTGCCGTAAATCGACATTCGTGCGAATCTCGAGCGGTATGCATTTTTACACGAACAAGTAGCTGCTACCAATACTTACCTCCTCAATACACCATTTCTACACGCATATTCTAATACAAAATCTGCCCACTTCTTTTCCCTGTACCCACCTATACATTTCTGCCAGATACATTTGAATCACTTAACTAATAACTAATAATCACTAATATAAGTAACGTGTAAACCATTGAATAACTTTTTTTTAAAGTATAAACTGAAAATCTGGTGAACGTTGAAGACAGGATTTTGATGACGTAGAGAAACCATTTACATCAATTAGAATATTTTAAATTGGATCAATACGCAGGTGATGCATAAATAATTGCAAAGGATTCATTAGACGTACTCAAGAATTAAAAAAAAAATATTAGCTTCAAAATGGATGTAACTTAAGAGCTGAAAACATAATATGGAAAACCCATTAACTCGGTTTTCCCGCTTAAGAACTTTATTTCACAAAGTTTCAAATAATTTCCTGTTTCGATGATATTTTTTTTCACATAAAATCTTTCACTTTGAAAGATTTTTGCGGCTAAAAAATATTACGGGAAAGTTTTTCTTCCTACTGAGAAAGATTTGTTTCTTTTTTTTTATTAAGAAGTTCTTATTGAAGGTGCTATTTCTATATTTTGAACTAGAAATTGAAGTTTTCTGTTTTATGCTTGGAGTCAAACAAGGGCTTTTTTCACATTGTTGTTAGTGCTGTTTGTCCGGCCACATAACCGCTTGCTCTCATCGTAATGGTTACAAACATGCTAGGAGAATAAAATGTTATTTAGTATAATAGAAAAGGCGCTAAGTTTCAGTCCATTTTCTTTCATCTTTCTTTTAACATAGAAATGGGGGCTTATAGAATAAAAAAGGAAAGTACTAATTCACATTTTCCATCCTTTTTTAAATGATTATAATCCATTTCTGAGAAATTCGAGACTTCTCTTCTAAGAAAACTGAACATGCATTTTTTATTAAGCATTTTCTTTCATTTGCAAAAAGTCAGAATTTCCTAGAAAATTTTTTAAAAAAAAAAAGGCCATAAAAAAGCAATAAAGCTTGGATTATTTAGCAAAAATTGGAAATTTAAAAAAAATTGGATGATAATTCCCTTTTACCTCAGGTTCAGATTGCAAATAAGTTAAATTTGTGTCATAATGCTAAAAGAGACGTTATTTGTTGTGTCAAGAAAAATATCAAAATCTGTATTAGAATTTTAATTAAAAGTATTTTCTGTAATATATGTTACTATTCTTAGAGTTTATGAGTCAGATTTTTTATTTGTTGAGTATTTACTGTGAAAGTTAGCTTTCTGAGAGAGAAGCAATGCTAATTACTCCCTATTATATATCGGCTTAACTTTCTTTGAATTTTTGTTATACGATATAAAGATTTATAAATGAGAATTAAGGTAATTATTGCAAATTATATTTCTATTTGCTGCTTACAGATCATATGGTTAACTTTCATCCCTTTGTGGAACTCTGTATAACTGTTGCGCTCGATGAGAAATGAAATATGAAGAGCTCAATGAGAAATGACTCATATTAGTTAAGCGAATATCTTGATTAAAGGAAACATTTTACATGGAAAGCAAATGAAATTTCAAAGAAATTAGGAATCGAATTCCTCTTGTTTAATGGATGAACAGGTAAGGTGGAAAGGCATGCATGCACAGTCTATCGATCCGTAAATGGCAAATATAAAAGTATTGATACAACGAAACAAATGATTGGAAACACTTCTAGATTCTTTTCTAGATATCAGAAAAAAGACAATTTTAGCATGGAAGAAAAGACACTATTTTCCAAATTTTGAATCATTTCGGAAAAGTGAAAATAATTGCTTTGCTATCGAATTCTAGTTCCATGGACCAATGAACCACCAAAATATTTAAACTACTTTTCACAAGCAACTTGGGAAAAAGTTTTCGAAAAATAGAAACGTATGAAAAAATATCTGAGCTAGTGCTAGAGGCTGTACATTTTAGTGGTAGGCTTAGAAGGGATTATGGCAAACACTAACGAAACTGCTCTCATAAAGCAAGAATTTCTGATGGTAGTATATTCAAGGAATACGACTTTGATGTTAAAGGCATCACAAAATGACATGAATTCAAATTGAACTTTTAATGAAGTTGTAAATGTGTTTAATAATATTGAATCATACGAAAGCTTATCTATGCAAATTGTATGTCAACAAGGTGATGAAACTGGGTTGAAAGTTAAAGGGAAGAACCAAAATTTTGACACTTTAGAAGGAGTAATAAGTGGTTTAGAAATTCCAACATTACATGCACGATCAACAAAATGTTCCTGAATGCTTTGAAAGAGAGTCAAAGAAATGTTTCCAAACTCTTCAATGAACATTTCGTCACGTATTCGCACCGTCCAGAAAGTTATGGAGATTTTAGGACACGCGATGTGGTTTAAATTGAGAATAAGAATTGGAATCGACATGTTGGCCCTGTACTCTATCTGTTTTATGTAGTAGACTTCCCTACGGTGCAGCTGAACAACAATGCAATCTTAGCCTCTTATGGGGATGATACCATCCTTGGCTGTAAAACCAGCCAATGTCAACCCCGCCTTAAAAATACTCCAGACCATCATTCCGAGTACTGAATAGTGCTGTAGCTGCTGGAAAATATGCATTAATGCCCAAAAGCCACAGCTCCTGCTTGTTAGATGTAAAAAGCGGAATTTAAAGTTAAAGAAATGTCTCTTCCTTTTCAGCAAGCCGGTACCCATTGTTCCAAAGGCTAAATTACCTAGGAATCATCATTAATGACAAACTCACGTGGTTACATCACATTGATCACATGAGAAGCAAAGCAGTCAAAGTCATGAAGTGCCTACTTCCTACTATAGCTACTCAAAGCTTGATTTTTCAGAGAAAAAACTCATCTACTCTTCAAGTATTAGACCCTTGATGGCTTATGCTTCGCCAGCTTGGGCTCTTCTTACTTCTTCGGATATGTACAAGTCTCAAGTTGTGCAATACAGATTTTTAAGGATCAGCACTAATGCACACTATTTTGTTAATAAACTTCTACATGCTGACTTCAAACTGGATACATTGGATAACTTTCTCAGGAAATCTAACAAAAAATTCTTCGAGTACTCAATATTGTGACCAAATGAGCTATTTTCCGAATTTTTCACTACGAAGTGCTCAACGAAGATAGATTTCTTAGCCCTCATGTAGTCTTCATCCTCAGTGAAAGCCAGGACTTTCTCACTTAAGTTATGAAATGTTCTTGTAAAATTATGATACTACTTTACGCAGATGCATTTTATTTTCATAGTTTAATTTATGCAGATTTCAGCGGCATTCTTCAGAGACAGTACGTACTTGGGTGGTTGACGATCCACCTAATCTCGGACTCTGCTCGTTGTGCTATGTAGTTCCTGTTACTGAACTTTAACACCTACGATTTGTACATAGATTCACGGACTGCTTTCTGCAACTAATTATATATAATACCTATATCTATATTGGTTATGCCTCTGTAATGTATTTTGTTTATTGCACTTTCAGATTAATTCAACCCAAATCACGCGATCATGAACTCTGATTTGATATGCTTTCATCACTATTATCATCCAAGTTATTCTGTATAGCGACTAGAACTGTTATAAGACTGTTTTATGTGTCAATTACTCACCCTCCATCCATCTTAGCTATCCTCCTCGACTCATCGACTAAGTAGTCACTCTACTTCAAGTGCTCACTGAGAGAACCACATCAAGACAGCCAGAAAGCAACATGCATTTAGCATGTTAGTGGCGGCGACTAGCGGAACCTGGAACCTACATGATTAGGAGCAGCGACTTGGAGTTGCCGTTTATTGTATTTTATCTTAAGGTATGCACCTTTATGGTGGACCAATTTGTTGAGCCCTAATGTGTGAGGCCCCTCGTGGAATTCCGTGATAAGCTTTGGTAAGAGCGGAATTAGTTCCCGCTGTAAACCAGAACATGCAACCAAAGCATCAAAGAATCAAGTTGCCGTTCCTTTTGTTGCTGCTTGTGGACAAAAAAGCCGCTGATCAGAAAAGACGTGAACACCTGATATTTAGTGTTCGGTAAATGTTGAACATGAGTTGAGCTTTATTGTCCAACCCAGTTGATGTTGTAACTTAACGTAGAATCTCTGGAGATGTAGCCAGTTAAACGATTGTAAAAGTGATAATGAGCTGCTGTAGTCAAGGGACTTAAATTTTGAGTTTGGTATGTTAAGCTCACCATCGGTGAAGAAATTCTATGTTTTACACATTTTGTAGTATCTTATGACCACAGTCAGATCAAGCAAAGGTGATAATTTGCTGACATAATGAAGAAACCTCTGTGGGTGAGCAATTAGCAAAAGTAGTTACACTGATGTGCAAAACTTAAGCAACAATGTAAAAAATTAGCAGATAGCCATGAAATTGTAGAAAAGGAGGTCTGTAGATCAGTACAATGAACACGAAACTCAGTAGAAACGTAATGCGTATGCAAATATCAGGAACGAAACGTCAGAGGCGACGTGAGCGTACACAAAACGTGTGATGTCGGCGTGCGCAGTTCAACAGTACAATAAAAGGAAGGACGGAGACGCAATTCAACATATTCGTTGGAAGTGCCAGTGAGTCAGTTTATGAAATATGGCTAGAAGAAGTCACTTGGACGACTTCACACGTGGAAGAAAGATCGGAAAGCTGGAGGAGGAGCGTACTGTCACCAGAGTAGCTGCAGAGTTCGGAATCAACAAAAGTGTCGTTTCGCGCGCTTGGAAAGCGTTCCAAACCACAGGTACACCTGTTAGAAAGGTTGGTGGGGGCCGCCCGAGGACGACATCTGCAGGGGATGACCGATATATCGTCCTGCAGGCGAAAAGAGGCCGACAGCAGTCAGCAAGCGACATTGCTCAGCAACTCTCTACAGCAACGGGGCGACAAGTATCGCGGTTTACTGTGGTCAGACGCCTTCACAAAGGGGGTCTATTCGCCCGCCGTCATGAACGCTGCCTCCTGTTGAAAGTTGGCCACCGACGCCACCGTTTACAGTGGTGCAGAGAGCACAAAAACTGGACAACTGATCAACGGAGTCGTGTCCTCTTTACGGATCCTCTCCTCATTGTATTCCTCTTTACGGTTCAGTACCAGAAGCGATTCTCAACGCGTTTTGATTTGGAGAGAGGTCGGGACCCGGTTTTATCCCAGTAACATCAAGAAAAGACACCGTAATGGTAGTCCTGGAGCTCTTGTCTGGGGAGGCATTATGCTGAACGGGCGAACTGAGCTCCACGTTTTCGACAGAGGGTCTGTAACCAGGGATCGCTATTGTGAGGAGATATTCCTTCCCCATGTGTGTCTGTTCCGAGGTGCCATTGGCCCAGACTTAATTTTTATGGATGACAATGCACAGTCACATCGGACTCTTGCTGTTGAGGAGCTACTGGAAAGTGAAGATATCACTCGAATGGATTGGCCAGCGTACTCCCCAGATTTAAATCCCATCGAACATGTGTGGGATGCTTTGGGGAGACGCATTGCAGCACGCGTACATCTTCCGGAGAACACCCAACAACTCAAACAGATGCTGATTGAGGAATGGGCACTCCTACCGCAAGAAATGTTGCACCAGCTGGTTCTGAGTATGCGGAGACGGTGCGAAGCAACCATTGCAGTGAGGGGAGGGCATATCCCATGATCAGGAACATCTGCTTGTTGTTCTTCCTCTTGGATAGAAAATCATGAGTCACGATACTATGTGTTCAATAAAGCTTGTTTTTGTTTGATTCCATACCGTATGCATTGTATTCCTTTTTCAGCTCCGATGCTTTCGTCATCCTTTACGTACATAATACTCTCCTTCATTTCTGCATTTCATGTCTCTCAGTTGATTTCTCGTAGAGTAATGGCAAAAAACCCTGCTGTTGCTTAAGTTTTGCACACCAGTGTATTTAGGTGGACATCCTTAAGGCATTATAACGTTTTCTGGGAAGCTTTTTAAACGTGTTCAGTTGTAAATTTAATTATATTTAATGAGGTAATGCAGTGCTGGGGTATTTCCGAAATTTCAAAATGCTGCAAAAATTTATCAGAAGTTTCACTTTTAGCGGCTAAAAACTTCATATAATATTTTTTTCCCTCAGTAACTAAAGGTATCAAGCAAATGGTTTTATGATATATCGTATTTTTTTCAGACCGCTCTAGAATTCAAAGTAGGTAGACATTTCTTTTAAAGTATTGGGAAAAAATTCAAAAGCGCACAATTAATGAATGTACGATACTCTCTGATTATGCAGCCAGCCCTGTGATTCTTGTCAGGGCACAAGAATCACAAAACAAAACTCTATGTCACCAAAGCAGACAACCCACAATTTTACGAAAATGTATTTATCTGGCAACCCACTAATGGTTGCGTATCTCTTTCTCAGATTTCTACAACCCTCCTCAAAATCGACTTTCGGATATGGTGTTAAACTACCCGCTCCCACAGGACATTCTGACTTTTGCAGAAGAAAATTTTAACTCAAAACACACTGCCTGAACTGCAGACGTACAAATGTTAACAGAAAAATTCTATATGAGTACATATTGAATAACCACCTGCGTGCATCCACTGAATATACATACCACCCAGATAAACTTGAATATTCGGATATATTGGATATTGTACTTTCGACCACCGCCGTCCCAGTAGCTCTAGAAATTGCTTATGAAATGACTTCGGTCTACCTCTCTATCATCGCTGCGCTCGGTATCTCGAAACCTCAGTTTAAAAATTACAGCAATATCACCGACTGGCTCCTGTTTGAAAATATAATGAAAAATCGTATTTTAAATTTTCATGATTTAAAAACTGTGAAAAGTATCGAAACTGCGGTTTCCTCCATCACAAGCTCTATCCAAACTGCCGTAACTGATGTTAGTAATACTATTATTTCATCTGAAAATTCGTGATTTGATGCACTATCGTAATAAGCTACGCAAGACCTATCATCCCACCTGGGATTCGGCAACTAAGAAAGAATAAAATCATTTAAACAAAGATATTCAGAAGCTCATTCAAATCTAACAGGGACGAACTCTGGAGCGACAAAATTCAAAATTTAAACAAAGAAAAAACAGACTGGTCCTTCTTTGTTTAAATTCAAAATATTAAAGAAGGAACAGGCTGTTATTTCTTTGATATTTTGATACTTTCGTCGGTATACTGGCTTACAGTAGGAGATATTCAGTTCCTTCTTGAAATTAATAAAAAATTAAAAAGTTCATGTGCAAGTAATCGGCCACTTCAATATGTCAATCAAGCTGCTACCTCCAATCAAAACAAAGCGGACTTATTAGCAAAACGTCTGTATATGCAATTCTTTACTAATGATTGGCCAAGTGACCCAGATTTCGAATTCAAGACGCTTCAAAGACCTAGGAATTGGTTAAATTCGTCCCATGCGCGAAACTTATTTAAATTAACTACTCCTTAAGGTGTTAGTGACAATACTAGAAAACTTAGAAAGCAAAAAGCTCCCAAAATTGATGGGATTACCAACGAAGCAATCAAGCACCTTCCCAGGAACATTGTGTGTAAACCTGTTAATAGGGAGGTCTGCGCATGCCCGCGCCATTACTGCTTGCATTTCGCTGAGCTCTTTAATTTGTGCTTATTTCTAGGTAAATCGACTGTGTAAATGTATAATTGTGATTATTTTGTGTTTTATTATATTCCCGCTGTCGATTCTGGTGCTTCTACATTACTTTATTATACTACTACTACACAGAGTTTTGCAAGTTTTATAAACATCTGAAATCTTCAAGTGTATCATTACCTTAACGAGGAGGCGTTTTGTTTACTCTGGTGCCGATGGCGGATGAAGAGCTTGACGCGTTTTACACGTCTCTTGGAAAAACATTATGATACTATCAACATAGCACTTGCATCTAAATGTAATATGAACGGTGAGCTGCGTGAACATGCTAGGACTGCTTTGGGTGAGTTAAAATCTCTTATAATTAAAAATTTTGAAAGACTACAATCTGCTAATTATCGCGAAGCTTGTGTGGCAAGTTTGAAAACCTCTGTTATGAAACCTTCTTATGCTCAGGTTGTATCGCCATCTACGGGAGAAAATGTAAACAAACAATCAAATGATTGTAATTTGCTTGTTTCGGCAGCTGCTGGATTGGAAAACTTTACATCCCTTGATGTTAAAAAACTTTTGAAGGAAAAAAATTAATCCTACAGAAAAGAAATTAGGTATAAAAAATATTAGGACAATTTCTAATAACAGAATTTTAGTGCAATGCTCTTCCTCAACTGATCGTGATAAACTAAAAGATGAAATCAACAACAAATCTGAGCTAATTTCTTCTCTTCCAAGACAGAAAAATCCTGCTCTACTTATTAAAAATGTGCCAAATGGAATTGATGATAAAGATGTATTAACTGTTCTCTTTGATCAAAATCCTGACATTTTTTATGGTAATGAATGTATTAATGACATGAAATTTTGTTTTACTCTTAGAAAATTCCCAAACTCAAAACATATCGTTGTCGAAATGAAACCTGAGCTATACAGAAAATGCCTTTCTTTTGGGTATTTGCATTTTGAGTGGTCGGCTTGTAAAGTAGAGGAATTTATCATAATAAATAGATGCTTTAAATGCCTCGGCTATAATCACAAAGGAGCTAACTGCAGAAATTCTGTTGCTTGCTTCAAATGTGCAAAAGAACATAAAAGTGAGCACTGCCAAACTCAAGAAACCAAAGCTTGTGTAAATTGCATTCGTTATAATAGCAAAATCAAAGATGTTGGCAAGAAAGTTGATGTCAAGCATAGGCCTTTCTCTGAAAACTGCCCTTCTCATATTTTTATGAAGAATAGAATTATTTCTCAAATTAATTATGGCTAACTTCCCCATTTCTATTCTTAAAATTATTCAACTTAATCTTCATCGTTCGAAAAAGGCTACTCAGCAGCTTGTTTTAAATATGGAAAATTCTAACATTGATATCGCTCTTGTTCAGGAGCCTCACTCTTATAAATACTCTCTTCCCAACTTGCCTTCCTCATACCGGGCTTACTTTGATGCTAATAGTGATACCATTAAAGCTGCTATTATTGTACGGAATCGAAAGCTGTCTACTCTGCTTGATATTAATAATCTTGATTATTATATGTTTCTTCATGTTACACTCAATACTCATGGTTTTATCTTTTTATCTTATTATTTTGAACCTAATAGAAATATTGACTTAGATTTGCATAAAATTAATGCAGCGTTGGTTTCAAAAAATTGTAACAGATTGATCTGGGCTATGGATGCCAACAGTAAATCTAAAATTTGGCATAGTCCAGTTTCTGATTCCCGAGGTGTTAAACTTTGCGAATTTTTCAGTATGAATAATCTATTCGTTATCAACGAAGACTGTGGACCTACTTTCTGTAATGCTGAAGGTTCAAGCTATATTGACACTACGGTTGTGGGATCTGATCTTCTTGCAGATGTTTTGCGTTGGTGTCAACCAGATTATGAATCCCTTTCTGATCATTGTACGATTGAGTTTAAACTATCTGTAACTTCTAATAACACTTTCTATGACAGAAAAAAACAGCAAGACTGTCTTCAATGTAAAGAAAGCTAACTGGAATATTTTCTACAATGCATGTAAGCAGTCGACTGATGAGTTGTCGCAGTTTATTGAGTGCTGTACGGATAAACATGCATTAAACTCTCGACTAGAAAATTTTGTTTCGATTCTCTATAACTCATCCAAGGCTTCTATGCCTTTAAAAAAGCCAAGTGTTCATAAGGTACCTTGGTGGAGTACTGAAATCGAATGTATGAGAAAGCAGGTTAACGCTGCTAGACGTAGGTTTCAACGAAATCGTAACCCTATTCTTAGAGAGTTATATAAACAAAAATATCTTCACTTAAGACATACTTACAGCTTAAAGCTCCAGGATGCAAAGTTTAACTCTTGGAGAGAATTTCTAATGAGTATTAATGAAAGGAATGTTTGGAAAAAAATATATACGAATGGTATAAAGCAAAATTTTATGAAAGGAATTGAAGTCAGTGGAATTTATCTTCCATCTGGTAATTGTACAAAGTCGCTCGAAGAAACAACTAACGAGGTTCTTAACAGAAACTTTCTCACGGATCCTTATAGCACGGATAATTCGTTTCATAGAATGATTAGAGCTGAAGCTTCATTAAATTATGTTGCTAATCTAGATCCTCCTTTCACTATGTCAGAAATTAATAGTGTTATAGAAAACCTTAAATGCAATAAAGCTCCTGGTCTTGATTCTATTTCAAACGAAATTTTGAAGCAAGTTCATAGAATGTTTCCAAATTTATTCTCCAAAATCTTCAATATTTGTCTGAAGCTTGGTTCATTTCCTCGTTGCTGGAAAAGGGCGAATGTCGTTTTAATCCCTAAGAATAGTGGTCTTCGTATCCCGCATTTAGATAACTTGAGATGCATCAGTCTTCTTCCCAGTTTAGGAAAATGCCTAGAAAAGCTGTTTGTTAATAGAATTACCTGGTTCTTCCATAATAAAAAACTGTTAAACAAAGCACAGTTTGGTTTTACCCCTCATAAGAGTTGTGAAGATGCTCTTTTGTACTTAAAAGACATAGTGGACGAAGGTAAGAAGAAAAATTTACGCACAGTTTTAGTGTTTCTTGATATCAAAGGTGCTTTCGACCACGCCTGGTAATATTTTCCGCCTTATTAAAGATTTTCTGCATGACAGATCTGCATTGCTCTCCCTTGGCCACGTTTCTTCCTCCCGCAATTTAGAAAGAGGTTGCCCTCAAGGCTCGGTTTCTGGACCTTTACTGTGGAATTTAATTATGAATGATTTACTCAATAGACTCTCATATTGTCCGAGTTGTAAAACAATTGCTTTTGCTGACGATCTACTAATTTGTTTTCAAGAGAAGTGTCCCATTACTCTCTTTAATACGGCTCAGAACACCCTTAATATTATTTCCAATTGGTCCAGAGAACAAAAATTGGAATTCAATTCTAATAAATCTAAAATTATGATAATTAAAAGAAAGCATGTCAGCTATTCAAACCAACAGTTGTACTTGGATAATGCCTTACTCGAAACGGTGAATGAAATTAAATATTTAGGCGTTATTCTTGATCATAAGTTTTGCTGGAAAAATCATATTATGTATTTATCTAATAAGTGTGAAAATATACTTAGAGGACTTAATCGTGTATCTTGCAATACTTTTGGTTTAAAATCTAATGTTATTAATATGATTTATAAGCAGGGTATTGTCCCCTTTATTTGCTATGCATCTAGAGTGTGGGGAACAGCTTTAGAAAAGAAGATTAATTCCCGTATACTTCGCAGAATTCAAAGGAGAATTTTACTAAGAGTTGTGCGTGGATACAGAACAATTAGCTATGAAGCCTGTTTCGTAATTTCAGGATTTCCTCCGATTGACCTTCATGTTTTAAATGATAAAAAGTTTAAAGATACCATCAGCAAATTTATGTTCGATACCAAGGTGTTGTTTGAAGATCTTCCTCATCCTGCCGATCGTTTGCCAATTCAAATTATCATTGATGCCAATTCCGTTGATGATAATTTCCCTGTTGTGTGTTATACAGATGGCAGTAAAATTAATAATCGAGTTGGATTAGCTTATGTCGTTTTCCATCATGGTTTTGAACTGGAATATAAACTCTTTAGAATCCCCAATGAATGCAGTGTTTTCCAAGCCGAATTACTTTGCATTAGTGAGTCAATTAAGTAGATATCTAACAACTATTCGTTAAGTGCCAAATTTCTTATTTGCACTGATTCCCTTTCATCCTTATATTCACTTAGGAATATCTTCTCATGTAACAAATTAATTGTCACTTCTCATGCCCTTCTTAAAGACCTTAATAACAAAGGTGTTGATGTTATCTTTTCTCATGTACGTGGCCATACTGGCAATCTAGGAAATGAAAGGGCTAATTGGTTGGCAAAACAAGCTACAAATCTTCAAGTAATAACTCCAATGATACTGCCCAAGTCATTTTTCAAGAACAAAAGTAGGGATGATACTTCACTCAAGTGGAATGAACTATACAGGAATTCTACTAATGCCTCCTTAACTAAACTATATTTTCCTTCCATTCTTCACAGATTGAATAATAAAAACTTTCTCTGTAATTTTAAAACTACTCAATTTCTAACTGGACATGGTAAATTCAATTCTTATCTGAAGAGATTTAGATTATCTAGTACAGACTTGTGTTCATGCAGCTTCGGGGGAGTACAAAATGTTGAACATTTGTTGTTCTATTGTTCAAAGCTCAAGGAAGGACGAAAAGAACTCATTTCTAGGTTAAAATCTGTGAATATTACATTTCCTCCCCCTCTTCATGTATTTGTCCAAGATAAAATGGCTTTCTTTTTCTTCTGTAATTTTATCTCTTACGTGTCATCTGTGAATTTGTAAGTTTTTATTATTATTATTATTATTATTTTGTGTTGTTATTGTATTTGTTTTCTTTTACTTACCTTTGTAAGCCTTGTGTAATACTATGTGGTGCACAAGGAATTTAAAATTTTCAATAAAAAAAAACCTGTTAATACCATTAATGCTTGTTTGACAAGCTTCCATTTTCCGAATCAGTGGAAGGAAGCCAAAGCTATAATGATACCTAAACCAGGCAAAAATCATTCTCACCCTGATGGGTATAGACCGATCAGTCTTCTGCTTGGCCTAGGTAAAGTTTATGAGCATATTTATTCTTGCAAGAATGAGCTCTTACATCAAGCGTTTATCACATGAACAGTTTGCCTTTCCTGAGCATCTTTCCACAACCAAACAACTCCTCAGGCTTACTGTGTTTGCAGATGCTGCTCTGCATATGAAATTAAATATTGCTATCCTCATGATAGACGTGGCGAAAGCTTTCGACAGCGTCTGGCATGAAGGACTATCGTCAGACTGACATAGGAATGGAGAGAATCATGCTCATTTTTTCCTTTGTTACGAACAGAACATTTAAGGTTTTTGTTACTGACGCCTTTTCTTCAGCCAAGCCAATGCTTAATGGGGTCCCACAGGGTTCAGTTATTGGCTCTTTAGTCTATCTCTTTTACGCTGGGGATTTCTTGAAGTTTCAAGATAATGGTAACTCAATTCTATCCTGTTGCGCAGATGATACTGCTTTGGCAGTAAAATCTGCTAACATTAACCGTGCCGTGAAATATCTCCAAGACTTCATGCCAAAAATTGAACAGTGGTGCAGTTATCTCTATTAATACACAGAAGCCCCAGCTGCTTCTTATCAGAAGACGCAAAAGTAATCACCAATTCAAGAAGAATTTGTTTTTATTTAATGAACCTATTCCTATGGTTTCTCATGCGAAATAACTCGGCGTTACTCTTAACGACCGATTGACTTGGAAACATAATATCTATCACGTTCGTGATAGAGACTCTACTGTTATACGATATCTGCTGCCTATTGTAGGCAAATACTCAAAGCTTGATCTTAGCAAAAGATCTTAGGATCTCATCTACCTTTCAATAGTCAAAATGTAAAATATGTCTCTACTATTCCACGTAAAACTCATTTAGCTCCTACAATGAACCTGGCGAATTCTCGCAAAGGAGTGAATAAATTACCAGCACAGAAGAAGAGTGAAAAATAACCCTTTATTAATTCAAAATTTAATAAAAAGGCACGATCTTCGTGCGTTACAAAACACCGTAAACTTGCGGTGAAGTCGAATGTAAAATGGAATAGTGCTGGATTAACACGTTAATTTACACCTAACAGGTTGACTCACAAAAACCTAACAGGCGTGATGATAATCCGAAATGGCCAAAAGGCTTACTAGCGTAAGAGCGAGATAGCAACGAAACATAACGCTGGCTAGCGAAAACACACTCTGAATAAACTCAGAGTTTAGTTTTACCCGCTTAAATATTCACTTCACTTAACTTTAAATTTACGTCCTCGCGAGAAAATACTAGGGAAAGTTGAGGGATTCAGGAAAGGTATCTAACTTGAAATACATTTGTTATGCAAAAGAAGGGAAGCCCTACAAAACCAATTATGACTTACGCCTCCCCTGCCTGGGCTGCAGCCTCAGGTAACGATATACAAAAATTACAAACAGTACTAAAATCGGTTTCTGAGAATTATCACGAATGCTCACTATTTTGTGAGAAATAATCTTCTTCATGCAGACCTCAAGATTGACCACATAAAAAAAATTCCTAGGAATACTAACAGAAAATTTTTTGATAACGTCAGAACTTGTGGTTTTATGAAACATTTCACACTTTTTCAATATGACATTCTTAGTGCAGACAAACCTTTACGATAATTTTTTAGCCTTCCTACTAAATGAAAATCAAGATTTTCCAACCTAACTTGGTACCCTTATTTAATATTTCAACAAATATTTTAGGAATTAATGAGTTACTGTATTTAGGTGTTTATTTTACAATTTTCCCTCCACATGAAACATGTCCTCCTATTCCCACCGTTTAAGCATTCATACCACCTCAAGCTCTCTACGAAGCAACATACTTCATGACAGCCGGAAAACAGCTTGCTCACTGCAAGCTAATCGCGACGCTAGCGTTAGTCGGAGTCGGAGTCTGAGTCTGCGTGCGGTTTTGAAATTCGAGGCTCACGTTTGTGGATTCTACTTTGATACTTTTTGTAATTAAAACACTTTGATGTGTACATGGATAGCCATGCCAAGCTGCTTTGCTATGCCGAGAATGGTGATATTCTCTGATGTCTTTTTTTCAAAATTCAAATAGATTGCTGCGCATATGAGCAGCAGAGCGGAAAAAAAAGAAAGTGAAATGTTTTATTAAGGATATTTGTTGCTTTTTTAATTTAGAATTTGTTGATGTTTTACATAATTTTGAGTGTTCTTCATGGATGTTTATTTTATGAACATTTCAGTGTTTCATTATGAATATGTATGTATGTAATTTTCAGTGTGTCGCCATTTTTTAAAATGGCTACTGTTTTTCAAGAGTTTTCAAGTATTCAAGTTTAAAGGTTAGCGGAAAATTAGTCCCAGTGGCTGGCCATTTTGAGGGAAGGTAGGGTAGATAATTAAATAGTGAACAGTTTTATATAGCATGCAATAACTTTTAGAAAATTAAAATACATTACTAGCTTTTAATTAAGAATTGTATCTCTTTGGCAGTGGTTCATATAACAACACATTAAAAAGATAGTAGGCTGTTCTGGGGTTTAGTTTCTGACAAATGGACAGTTTTCCCCCAAGTTTAACCTTGAATGTGAATCAACTTCCTTAACAAGTACTCCTCGAAGATATTTGCCTTAAAGCAAAACTCCTCACGTGCTTTTCTGAAATTAGGGCTACAACTGTAGGAAATTCTGAGGATTAATTTTATTATTGAAGTCGTTAAAATATAGCCACGTCAGCGAACTTATTTAGATCATTTAAGTTAATGCAGTTACAAACCACGGCGCACTGAACCAGTTTTTAGTACTTTGGGTAATATCTGATTATTCGCCCAACCTTCCCGCAAATTCCCAGTCATTCGCGACTAATTTTTCACTAACCTAACACGTAAAAACAATAGCCAACTTGAAGACGGTGAACTGAAAATTACATACAACAGCAACGAATTAAAGAAATTAAAAAAGAAAACATCGATAATGGAACACTGAAAATTACATAAAACAAACATACATTACGAAACACTGAAAATTACATAAAGCAACAACAAATTCTAAATTAAAAACGCAATAAACATTCATAATAAAACACTTAACTTTCTTTTTTATCGGTGTTTTCATGCGCACAGCGATTTAGATCAGAGAATTACAGAGTTCTCGGTCCCTCAGGGTAACTGGCACTGTTCTCTACGTTCACATCGACCTATTTTAACTTAAAAAAATCAGAGAGTTTCAGAAATTAACTTCATGGAATGCGCATTCCTACATTCTCTACTACTTGGCAAAACGCTGTATTTCTGAATTCCATTAGCAAGCAAACGCCACAGTGGCATTACGATTCGTTACAAGAAAGGGGGGGACTGCCACTCACTAATCATAACAAGCAGAAATAACACACATGATTCTCCAGTTTCAAAACCGCTCGCATTACGTCATTTTCCTTCCAAACACACTACTGAATTGTTTTAGTGAGTGCCTATTGAATGGGCTTCATGTACACTGCGAAAAAAAAAGGGGGGGTCAGTTTTATACCTCTCGTTCTACTGGTTCTATTGACGAAACTCAAATTACGTTTTTCATGTCTCGAAAGCGCGTCTTAGGATATATTAGATTTATATATAGCATTAATCTAACATAGGTATTTTGACATAAAATCGGACTTAAATAACATACCAATTTTTCTTCCATATTTTGATTCTGCGACTCAAATTATGCCTAGATATTAAATTTTGTAATTTTTGGTGAGAAATTTATAGAGAAATTTTAAAATTTATCTTGACGGATTTTTTTCAGTTTGCGCCAAGAATAATTCACTCGGCGAACTTCTTAATTTATAGCAACCTATTTTCCTTTCCTGCCGCCCAGACGGTATAGAAATTAGGGTAGCTGACTGCGATACCAATGGGCCAGGATTCGAATCCCGGAGAAAGCATGGTTGTAACTGTCCGTCCCTTCATAGGAGGCAAAGGTGGCCCACCTATTAGGTGCCTCCATAATAAAGTGGCCACCAATTCTGGCTTTAGTAGTGGCCGAGCCGAAGTCGGCTGACGGCCCGCCATTGGGGGAAAATAATTTCCTTTCCTTTTTTTCATTGTTCAGGAGCAGAAAAAAAAATCATCCTTCATACTTTCAAATAATTTTAACAGCGTGCTTAAACCACATTTTCGTTATTATGGCGTACAATAAATACGCCAAATTTCAAAACGCGCTAAGGTGTAAATTCACGTATATCTTAAAAAAGTTTGAATAAAAAATTCTAATTTTTTGCTGGTGTGCTTAGATATACATCTACTATAAGATGATGGCAAAATGTTACAGGTTATAATTGAAACTGTTTTTCGAAAAATTTATAAAAATTATTTAAAAATATAAATTTTAAAAATAAATCATAAAATACTGACGAATTTTATTTGGAATGAACCTAAATTTCGAGATATGAAAGGAAGAATCAAATAAGTTTCATATAAAAAGAGATATTAATCAATATGTACCATATTCAATTAACACTGAGGAGACAATTTAAAATTAACAAAGTTTGAGCGCTAATTTTCTTAAAAACTACTCTTGCGATTTTTACAAAACTTGGCAGTTTGGCATAATTTGAGTCGTAGAATCGAAATATGGAAAAAAAATTGTCATGTCATTTCAGAAAAAGTCCGATTTTGTGTCAAAATACCTATATTAGAACAATGTTATATATAAATCTAATGTAAATCCTAAGTCACGCTTTCGAGACATGAAAAACGCAAGCTGAATCTCGTCAATTGGCCCAGTGGAACGGGAGATGTAGAACTGTTCCTCTTTTTTTTCTTTTCTTTTCTTTCTTTCTTTCTTTTTTTTTCGCAGTGTATGTGTGGTCGTTTTAATGAGCGCATTTTCTACGTACTTTCTGAGGGCGGATTTTCTGTCTAAAATTATCTCTAGGTATTTTGTTAAGGTTATGACTAAAAGTCGAGTATCATTGATGAAAATATCACTTAACATTTTAGCATTCTTATTATACCTGCTGAAGATAACAATATCGCTCTTTCAGTGGTTAATTTTGATACATGATACTGAGAACAAGTGACAAATAATTACAGTTGGCGAATTAAATGTCTGAATAAGCAGAAAATAATCAGCGTTACTGGCATAAAATTGATGAATCTAGTGATTTATATTTTGTAATCATTTACGACTGCTTCTTATATAACATAAACGGAGGATTTATAAAGGTTTATTATCCCATGAATCAAAAAAGTCGTCAGCAAAAAAGCTACACATAAGTTTTTTTTTTATCTGACATTCAACAGAAAAATCAGGAAATATGCTGTAAGTAAATGCCACTAATATTAATTCAACGAAGCAATCCCTCTTTCAAATGTCACTTACGTTGTGACCAGTCATGAGAATGGAATTTTCTCTATGTGTGTTGAGCGGTATAGTTTTCTCAAATGCTCCAGCGAACATGATGATCTGGTAAGTGGTTTTGTGTTTTTTCCCTATGTGTGAAGTGAAAATCAGCCAGTTTCTTTCAGAATGTTCTCAAGGGCTATACATAAGTTTTTCCTAGCCTAGTTTTCCGTAGGTGGATAGTTATCGCGTGCTTTGCCATAGCTCATTAAGTAAACAAACTAAACATCCAAGTCAGAACACTAATACAGATGAAAATCTCCCATTTTTATCAACTACTTTTTATCAACCAGTTTAATATTAAAAATACTTTTATTATTTGAAAGACTTTATAGATTTTACTATTTAAAACATTTTACAGTTTTAGTCCGTTTTCGCACTACTTTCAATAACAGCTGCAGATTTTGCTTTCTTTAATAAGGAACAACATAGTTTGCTCATAGTAATTGCCACGTAGGCCTGTTTCTATTAAAAACGTTTTACGCGTCTATCATCATTCAGAGTAGATCTAAATTTAGACCGTGTTTTAATAATAATGCTTAAAATAATCTCACATTCTGCCTTACTATGGGGTATTTGTCGAGATAGCTAACATTATATTAGAGAGCACACAATAAAATTCCATAAGCAGTTTTCACTTTACGGATTAGACTATTCTAAATAATTCTTTCTAGCTGATTCTGTGTTGCACATTGCAAAATTATGACTACACTTGATCAGCTGCAACATCAGTATCTTCTTCTTTGAAAAATAAGCGAAGTAAAACTGGAAGTCTATTAAAATATCTTTGATCAGAAAAAAGAAGCTGTTGTTAAAATAGAAACATCTGAAATTTATAAATATAATATTAAACATAATGAAATATATATAATTTAATATACATATGTAAATACAGACTTTTATCTTCACTCTAGAAGCATTTAATTCTTCATAAATAACTCTAAGGAGTACGTTGCACTGGTCATGGATTCCAGATAAATCATTTTCTAAAGATAACCCTGATTAAACCTTTCAATTTTTTTATTTTTTAAATTTCAATATTGTGCAGCCGTTGGAATCGTTTCAATTTTCCTTTTCTTTCCTGTTCAAGATAATAATTAACATCAATGAATTCCTTTATATTTATTTGTAAAAAAACTGCATCTTTGTTTTAGCTGCTAAATTTAAAAGGCAGCAGGTGCACTCTATAATCTGCAGACCTGAGTTTTCCTTTATTCCAAGATGCCTGTAACATCAGCTTTCAAGCCAGCCATTACTGGCGCATTGTCAGCACCAATAAATTAACTGTCATCCAGAGGAATTTCATTTACCCTCAAAGTTTTAAAACTTGGCTGTACTGTATGAAAGTCCGTCGAATTTTTTCCCAAAGTAGAAACACAAAGTACACTCAGCTTTTGAGGAAATAGGATTAAAAAAAGTAACAACAATTGTGTATAGTTATCCACTGGCATTATTTCTTCCATCCTCAGAAATTCGGAAAGGAGAAACAACTAAAGATGCATTTTTCACATCCTTTTTTAACAGCTACAGTCATATTTGTTCTTAACACATGATTGTTTATTAGAGATTTTTCTATCAAGAAGCATTTTCTAAATAAAAAGCAGCATGATCAGAAAAATTCAGTGGTAAATTGTATTTGAGTAAAAAGACAAAAAACAGACATGCTGAATTGATACTTTTTTTCTTTGTCTTCATAAAAAAACTTAATTTTTCATGATGTTTTCCCTCCCAATACAATTTACGTTATCCTTGAGTTTTTTGTATATGCACACATTTTATTACATTGGCCTTTCACCATGCGAAATGGAAAATCGATCACAAATGTTTTGCCTTTTCTAAATGAAATAATAAACACAACGTTTTCTGTATACTATTTTTTTTTTACTTTTTTCTCACTGGAAACTAAGAGAAAATCCTTAAACATCTTCACCAAACATGTGACTGTCACATCATTTAGTGACGCCAAACATGCCGAGATCTGCCTCTATCTTGATATGTGTTTATAGAATATGTGTTTATAGAAGAATTGGATTATGACTTTTTGAGGCACATATATTGCCACACGCCTAGTAGTAAGAGCTTATGAAATTTTTCGTTTATTTAAAAACCAAGGAATCAAAAGAAGAAGCATATTTCAGACGCCAGAAATTGCATTCTTGGGTGAAAAAAACGAAAAAAAAACGAAATGTTAAATAAAAAAATCGTCAGATATTTTAAGAATAAGAGAAACCTGGGGCAATTTAATATAAATCATGGTGTCGAATGTTGTTCAAAATCGGATAAATTGGCATTTCTGCTAATAAAACACTCTTAGACAAAAAAAAAAAAAAAAAAAAAA
>KK117394.1:49774-79580 GCA_000611955.2 Stegodyphus mimosarum
AGGACGCACCAACGCACTGAGAAGGTATAAAGCAAATTGGACACAAATTGATATGCATACAGGTTGGGACGGCTGCCAATGAATGAACGGTTGTCGCTGCAGTGCATCTGATCTGCGCAACTGGCAGGATATTTAAAGAAGAAATTACGATTCTAGGTCATAAGTTCTTCACGAATTTCAGTCCGTGTACTCTGGTAGACAGTAACTATGCCTCGCACACAGGTGCGCGAACGATATGCGCAGATGTCAGAATTTGAGAGAGGTCGTGTAGTTGGGCTCAAAGAAGCCGGTTGGTCTTATCGGCGAATAGCTCGACATTTCAGCAGAAACGATGGCACTATTAGACGATGTTGGTGGGAATGGGTGAACCATGGCCGCACACAGCGTCAAGAAGGAAGCGGTAGGCCTTGAGAAACGACAGAATGTGAAAACCGAGCAATCGTCAGAGTAGCACTCACAGCCCCAGATGCATCATTATCATCGATTGTACGTGCAACTAGTGCTTCAGTGACCGCAAGGACCATTCATAGACGGCTCACAGAAAGGGGGCTGAGGTCACGGCGCCCCTTGCCGCGACCATTGACCTCTGTACAACGTCAAGCCCATTTGCAGTGGTGTCGGGCTCATTCGCGTTGGAATGTCACTGACTGGAGTAGAATAGTCTTCAGTGGTGAGTTTCACTTTGAATTGAGCCCCGATGACCAGCGAAGGCGAGTCTGGAGAGGCCTAGGACAGCGGTGTGATACCAACCTGACTGTCTTGTGGCAGACAGACCGACAACCAGGAGTGATGGTCTGGGATGCCATTTCATTTCATAGTAGGACTCCTTTGGTTGTCATCCGTTGCAACCTTACAGCACAGCGGTACGTCGACGAAGTTCTAAAGCCCGCTGTGTTGCCCTTCATGTCACGTCACCCTGGGTTTACATTTCAGCAAGATAATGCCTGCCCCCACACTGCACATGTTTCTACGGCTTGCCTTAGTGCTTGCCGAACATTACCTTGGCGAGCAAAGTCGCCGGATCTCTCTCCTATTGAGCACGTTTGGAGCATTATGGGCAGGGCCCTCCAACCAGCTCGGGATGTTGACGATCTAAGGCACCAGTTGGACAGAATTTGGCACGATATCCCTCAGAAAGACATCCGCAACCTCTATCAATCGATGCCAAGCCGAATAACTGCTTGCATAAGGGCCAGAGGTGAACAAACGCGTTAATGGCTTTTTCATTTTGTGAAGCTCTATCACTTCAATAAATCATCCAGTTCTTCTCAAACTGTAATCATTTGTTTTCTGTACATGTACATCACTTCAGCCGATTTTCGTCCCATTTGGAGAACTCCTTCTTGGTGCGTTGTTTTTTTCTGTCTAAGAGTGTATATATTCCGACTGAAATGATGACAAAACTGAAATTAGAAAACCTCATTTATGCTTTTTGTGTACACTTCTTCCGGCTGAACATTGTTTTTCTAAAACGATGTTCCTTGTTTGTGTATTTTTTGCTGTCTAAGCTTTGGGAAATGATATAGGCTGTACATTTTCTGCCGATCAGAAAACGTCTATGAGATGCAAATTGGCTTTGTTTATGGTTTTATCACACATTTTTCTCTTCCCTTCTTCCTATTTACTTATTTTTCATTTATTTTTCTCTGGGTGTTTTACAAAAGCATTCAAAATTATGACTTTTCTGACTTATGTATAGGTTTGGCTTTGTTAGAAAGGTAACACATGAAACCTTGTAGTTCTCTGCCTTTTCTTAAAGTTCTGAAGCTCTTAAAGTTCTATTGAAAAAAAATTGCGATTTAAAAATCTTAGATTACAGTATTATTCTCGAAAACGTTTACCATTATATATTTGTAAACGTTTTAAAGTATTTTAAAGAGCTGAAAACTTCATTTACTTTATTATTATTTTTTATTTATCATTTTAAAACATTTTTTTAAAATTAAAAATTTATAAAAAAATTTTAAAATTTTAAACACTTTGAAGTGTACACACCTAGATTAAAAACCAATTCAAAGTTTTATACTCGTTATGACAGAGCAAAATTATAAGAAGTTTGACACCCGTAAGAAAAATTGACGAGTAATTAACTACAAAATTTGCAGTTTTTGATGTCATTTTCTACTTGCCTTGAGGGATTGGGTAATTAAGTTAGAATAATTCGAGGAAATAATTTTAAATGAAGGGCAGTAAAAATTGTCTATAATGTAATAGGCCGTACAAAGAAGTCATGTGGTGTCTTCTACGTTTGACATTTTCTTTAGCAAAATGGCATTTTGGAATGTTTTAATTTTATATTTCTTTTTCAAAATAAGCGGGTTTTATAAAGATGATCGATCATAAGTGTGAAAGAAAAATAAGTAATTCCAGTGACATTAATAACTATTTTTTTTCAAATAAAATTGAAAAAACACAAGTGTACGAAAATAAATATGAGCTATTGTGCATACACATACCTATATATGTGTATGCACAATATATAGGTATATCCTGTGTGAGGTATAATGGATTACTGGGGCACGGGACGAAGGTGCAAACTATACTGCTTTATTATGTGAAACGTTATTGAGGTGGATAGTTCTTATACAATTTGTGAAATTATTGCAATAAAGTAATTTTTTAAATATTTTAAAAGTTTCAAAAACTTTTTATTATTAGAGATTGACTTATTTTTTAATACTAAAAATTTATTGCCTGAGCTGGAGCATTTAATTCATGAGCTTGTAGAGACATTAGGTATTTATTTGGAAGCAGGAGTTGTGAAAAATGAGCAACGCCTTCACTGGAAATCGAATCACGGACCTCCCGGTTACGCGTCGAGTGTGCTGACCACTACACCACGAAGGCATGCGAAGAACGCGGGAGTAATACCTTAAACACTCCCCCTTTTATAGGGCGACTGGGGTTTTGGGGACCCAGTCGCCAAATCCCAGTGGTGAAGAATCATCATCCACCACCTTTTTAGTTCCGGCGCCAATGTAGAGACATTAGGTATTTATTTGGAAGCAGAAGTTATGAAAAATGAGCAAAGCCTTCGCCGGGAATCGAACCAAGGACCTCTCGGTTACGCGTCGAGTGTGCTGACCACTACACTACGAAGGCATGCGAAGATGACGGGAGTAATACCTTATCAGCTAAAAGATTTTATTTCGTAATAGGATAATGGTGACCAAAAATTTAAATATGAAATTGAATTTTTAATAGATTCTAATGATAATAAAGCATTGCATAAATACTAGATCATCTGTGCTCTTTGAGATTAAGTAACCTCTTGTGCATCAAAATGTTCCACTCAGGGAGTTTTTTGGAATGAATATAAATTTATTTCAGAATTTTCACGTCTTACGCTTTTTAAACTTTCTTTTTACGAAGCTCAAGTAATTGCGTTTTTACGTCAACAGTAGCTTAAAAATAAACATTTGTATAATAACATACATTATACATAAAGCACATCGAGCTATATGATGGAGAGTCATAGTTTGAACACATCACACGGCATTACATTCGCTCACGCTCTCCTAACTCTGGTACTTCAGAAATTTCGCTTTCTAACGGCGGCTTTCTTACAATGCCATCTGTCGGCGGATTAAACTTAACTTCTGTCGAAATCGTTGCTTCGAAAGTTTGTTTGAATTTCTCTATACTAAACGAAAGTAACTGAAAAAAAAGGGAAATGGAGAAATAAACTGCATTCTAATCCAACAAAAACTGTTATTTATACAATACCATCTACCTACGACACACATCTTCTTTCTTTCATTCTAAGATATTTTAGAACGAAAGTTTCTCATAGTATCTTAGAGTAAAAGGTGGTCCTGCAGGCTTTGGTTAAGAATTCTCCTGTTGGCCTGCCACCTGAAATATATTCAGTGTTTACTTACACTCTTATATTTATGAAACTTTCAGTACCATGAAGGAATAAGTATAAGAAAAGGAAATTTACGGAGAATGAAAGGCAAAATTGGACATGTCAGGTTTTAGAAATGCGGAGTGAATGCCTTCGCCGGCTCAGCAAGGTGCTTTTAGTGATTATGTAGGCGTACGAATAGAGGGCGATTGAGGAGACAGGCAAATTATATATCGCAGTAAGTGAGCTGGAAACTATCCTATAGGAGTGAGAAACTTAATCATAGTCAAAAGGCACAAAAAAAAAGCAAATTATAGAGTTCCAATGTCGAAGACTTATTGATCTCTGGGAAGAGTGATCTTATTTCGACAACGTTACTGGTATACGAGACACAGTGGCAGAACAATGATACAGTTATGGAAGCAAGGAACTAAAGAGAACCGGACGAGCCGAAATTCCGGCAGTGGACCATGAAATGTGGCCACACCATGGGGCGACAGATATTTTATCAAGGAATAGTGACGAACTGTTCAACTGCTTCTTGAGCATTATTACTGCATTAAAGCACTCACTGCTGCAGATATAACATCATCTGCTTCCGCGATTTGAGGGAATCTGGGGAACAGAGCATTGCTTGCAGGAATCCTGTTGCGGAGGATTTCCTTGACCGTGAATTAATCACGCCTTAGGGCTAAAGGTATGAGTACTGACAAAGGCATCAAGATTTACACCAAGTTCCTTGTTTTTTGATTAGATCTACTATATAATACATCACAATGATGGACGCATACGCCTTAGATGATAGTGTAGTGTCTGCCATCTTCCAGCATGTAGTTTAGATCGCGTACTGGACAAACGACGTGTGGGATATTATGTGGCGCATTGCTTATCATATCATATTCTTGAATTGTAGGTACTCTGATCATCAGCCACTGTTTCAGGGAATTAAGACTTCTTTCAACACATTCCCTGCTTTGTACTCTCACAAAACGACAGTATGTAGTCCGACTATATGCAGCTCGGAACGTATACGCCTTTTTGAAGAGTGGTAGATACCCTTTCTTTATTTAGTCATGGGCTCAACTAGGTTAAGTGCCGATAAATTTATATTAAATGTATTAGATGAAGAATCATACAGTGATCATAAATATAGTTTTCTAACACGGGAAAAAGATATAGTTGGCACTATTATAGATAGAGTGTATGCAAAAAGATTAAGATACTTCTGTAAAACAGTTAAAAAAATATTGGCAGTCTTGAAAAAAAAATTAAAAGGACTAAAAAGTAAAGAACAATTGGCTTGAATAATTGGTTGCTGAATGAGAAAATTTATGATCGTAAATACGGATAAACGCTTGAAAATTAAAAATGAGAAACACGAAGATTCAGTTAGCGGAGCACAGTGCTGGATGAGATAGAGAGGAGAATAAAATACTAAAATAAAAATAAAAAAATAAAAAAAATGATAGAAACTACAGCGATTGAAGAAACTACGATAAATCAAATATAAAAATGAACTGGTATCTATAAAAACAGATCAAAGCGAATGGAAAAGAAAGCAGAACAAAATACTTCCCCTGGAGCACTGACTGTTATGATAGGTTTTACGCAATAGCTTCTGGGACGCTAAAATAAAAAAAAAGTAGATCAGAAAATCGCGAGCTTAAAAAAATTTCAGGGAGAGTCATATCGGAAATTCCGAATTTGGAGTATAAATACTTTGGCGAAAGGAGGAAATATTATAAGAATCGACTAAATAACTTCTGGAAAGCTAAAACCAAAAGCTGCTTACCATAAATAAAAAAGCTGTGAAAAACCGAGTTTGAAGAATTTTTAAAAGAAATGATATTGGAAATTTGGAAGATGACATGAGAATTCAATTTTCAACCGTAAAACCTAATACTTAGTATATCTGCAGTAATAATACGCAGTATCGCTCACCTCATTAAAATTAAAATATCCGATTTGAGTACGTTATAGAGCTTTTATATAGAGCTTTTGGGTTAATTTTGAAATTACGTTTTTAAGAAAATAAATATTATTTGAAATAATTGTCATTTTTGTTGCAAATAATCCGTTTACAAAACGTTGCCTTAAAATCGTGTTCTTGGAACATACCAAGGTTAAAAAGGCAAGAGGATGACACACTTTTCAAAAAAGGTTAAGAAGCGCTGTAACTAGAAGACTGGTGTACCGATCAATACTTGAAGTTTAACTTTCGGGAAACAAATGCAGATTTCTTTCCAGAAGTAGAAATTTCATTTGAAAATCTAGACTAAAATACAAAGAATACAGTAACGTAGTTCTAGTAGTAAGTAAAATTAATTGATGAAATAAAATATGTAGGTGTATATATAGACAATAAATTATTTTCGTTAACGTTTTAATACACTAGAGCCTTTGAGATTTTTTATATATACATACATACATAAAAAAAAGGATTCTCAACTTCTGGCTTTTAACGTACCACCCCGAGAAGAATATTCTTAAATCAATTATAATACCTACTCTTACGTATGGAATCGGTGCCTGGGGATTTAAAGCGGCAATACTGCAGAGATTAAGATGAAAACTTGATACAATACAGACATGTTGATAGCCTGCCGTGATAACAGCCTCCGTACGATCTCCACAGAAGTTTTACGCGTGTTGACGAATGTTAAGCCTGTCTCAGTGCAGTTGAGTTCTTCTATAGAAAATTTGAGGACAAAGAGAATAGGTATTATTTATTCAGTATGACGAATGAATTATTACCTCATGCACCTTTAATAAATTTAATACCAACAATATACATGCAAGAGAATGATGCACTATTAAATACGATATTTGAGAGACTGATATAATCTAGTGAGGATTCCCAGCATCGGAGGGGGGTTAGACTTTTGTCATCTATCATTATGACACGGAAATTCATTCAAAAAATGTAAACTAGAGATTTTTAATTCCATTTACTAAGCTGAGCTTCCAGCCATTTTCCTTAACGTGGACTAAATAAAATGCATAATGTGGAAAAGAACTAATTATTTATCAGGCAACATCTCTGACCTACAATCTCTCTCGTCCTCTGGAGCAAACTAACTCAATAATACACAAAATCAGAAATCTATATTTCTTCCTTAAATTGGATAAAAATCTAATACTTATGTAGGGCACTTCTAGGTCGTACTGGAAATGAGAGGACGAAAGCGCTTACCAAAGAGGTCGCACTGGATGAAAATACAGAATTCATAGATGCTCCAGGATGTAGAGGAAAACTAGCCAAAAATGTGGCAGAAGGTTTTTAAGCAATAGAAAAGCAAATAGAATATCTCTGATAAAAAGAAAGAATAATTTCTTTAAAAACACGAAAACCTTGAGGAATATTGATCCAAATCAAATTTAAAAGGCATGATCGCTTTCTTATTGTTGGAGCTTTTAATTCTTAAGAGTTTGTGTTTATGTTTTAAGTTCAATACCAAATGATAAGTCAATACTTGGATAAACAATTCTAAATAACATGAATGTGTAAAGTTTGTGACAACATGATAAACACAATACATACTGTAAAACTAGTGTTCAAATCAATCGTAAATAGTGGTATAGTTTTTTAGCTCCAACAGAATAATTAATGTTGCGTTGTGTAAAAATACAGTCAGGTCCAGTGTTCTAAATTAAAAGTGAAAACATTACAAGAAAGTTAAAATTAAATATGGAATTTATTAAGATAATACTGAATTAATACAGAATTTTACATTGGTGGCGGAGGTGTGTAAAATTAAAAAGAATCACATACCCTTCCAAACAGGGAAGTTAACATAGTAGTTACATTGGACATCCGACATTGCTCAGACATCCGACAAGGGAACATCGGCCACGTCACAGCGCAACCACAATTTAACGTTCCAAACAGTGAAGTTAACATAGTAGATACATTGTAGGTTCAGGCTATGGCAAGGTTACTTGTTACAGAATCATGGCAGTAGAGAGAGCCATTGCTTGCTTTCTATAAGGAGAGAAAAGAAAGTAATTAGTTAAGAAAAAATTTAGACATTTGCGTCGCCCTCCATAGTAGCCTTCTCTCATCCATTTCTTCCGACATCGTTAGTTCTATGATAACGCTGACAGCTACTCTTCAGATAGTATTTTCTTTCGCGAGGTTTGCCACGTTCCTCACTCCCCGCTCCCTCCTTTCGTCTCTGGCTGCGTGTCTGCCTCGTGTCTCTCTCTTTCGTCGCAAGCTCCCAAGCTTTTTACTCCATTCGCCAAACTGCTCGATTGACGATTTTAGATGGTAGGAAAACCGCCAACAGCCCGGCAACCCCAGGGGAAAAACACGCAGGAAGGTGAAGCCCAAAGTAGAATGAGCTCCAGAAATTGGCGAATATCGCTGATACACCAAGGTCAATCAACTCTAGCCTCGACGAGGGGTCCCACTCCAGCATAGGAAAAGCCTGCGAGTAAGCAAAACACCCCGTCCCCCTGACCTTGCGGCAGGGTTAGTAGTGTTGGATCTAGCCTCTTCCGCAGGGTGCAAACGTTACTAATGTTGACAGATGTTTCACAGACTACCGTCTGGCGGGTGAAGAAATCGAAAACAAGCTAATAAATTTATTTGGAAAGGCAACGGAAAAGTTTTTGAGGAATAGCTATTAATTATTGATTTTACACACAAATTAACTTCAATACTGATAAGTACTTAAATAAAAATATAATAATTACATAGATAATTTTCTTGGGTTTATTCCAACACCAAACACGACCACCATAGTAAGGAAATAAAAATTACTTCAGTTAAAATACAATAATCAAGTATGAAAATTTTTTTATATTCTCCACAACACCAAAACGACCACCATAGTCAGAAAATATGGATCCCAAATTTAGCAGAAAAGGGGGCACATAAAACTTAATTAAACTTTAAACACCAACTTGTGTAAACAAACTTTAAAAAGATTGACCTTAAGGGTCAACTTATCAAGAAATTAACATTAACAACCAAGGTTAAGAAAAAATAATTAACTAAACAGAAATTTAAATAGTTAACCAACCAAAAGTAAAGAAGAAAAATTAATTACTCAAGCAACTTAAAATCAGCGTTAACCAAAACTGTCAAGAGGACAAATTAAATGACCACAATTACTTCTCAACAAGCCAAAGAAACTTAAGTTCAACTACAAAAAAAATAAAAACAAATTAATCTTTAAGTCTGAAGCAAAATAAATTAAATCATTACCTTTAAAACAATTTAAATCACAACTGAAATAAGTAATACATAACATTATAGATTCAAGATACAAAGCAAAGAAGACCGCCCTGTTTGCAAAAAAACTAATATTCGTTTTGTTGAATAATGTAATGTGCGAAGACAGTTGTAACTAGAAATATATTAAAATTGTTAAAGAAGGGAGCGATTATGAACGAAAGGCAAAATCTTCTGCAAGGGTATTATGAAGATAATCAACTTAGATGATTGCAGTTTGGAATTACGAGGTGATTTTTACTTTCGCTAATTTTTTTATTCTGTTAATTTTTCGTAATTGTAGTTTGTTATCAATTCTGCTCGTTCTTATGGTAATTATTTTATGTTTTCTTCTTTCCCATTCTGTCATCCTTTCTAGTACCCTTCAAAAAGCTATTGATTGAAGTGTAATTAGAGCGAGGAAGTATATCATTATTATATCATTTTGCTTATTTTATTAACTTTTTTAGGAACTCTCGGCTTAAGAACTAGTTTTTTGGTGGATTTAAGCTCTAAGTTTCAATGAATATTGTTAGATACACATACTGATAGGTGCTCTAGAGTCACAAAACTGATGCTGTAACAAACTATAAGTAATTGTTTTAAAAAAAGAAAAATGTTTTAGTTAAGTATTACACATTTTTAGTGTGATATTTTTTCCTGTTTGTTTGAAAATCAGTTTGTAGATTTTTGGTTCCCATTGCATCACTGCAAGACGGAGAGCCGCATTTATTTCAAGCTGAGACCAGTACCGAGGTTTAATTGCTGTTACAGATGAAAATGTCTTTTCGCACAAATATGTTGTTGAAAGTGAAATTTTCATTGCTTTCTAACTCAGTAATGGGTATTCATTTTTTACAGAAAGAAAAAAATGAGATCTTGGTAAAGATCACTTGAATTTAGTTTTTAAAGAGTCTTCGCAAGAGAGATCAATGAGGCTTTCTTTTTTATTCATGCTTAATTCAAGCTTATTCATGCTTAATTTGATATCCCCAATGTTTGCTGAAAATGGATCTGTTATCCACATATTTCCGGGCCTAGAATCTTCTTCCTTCAGGTAATTAAAACAAAATAATTTTGCCGGTGACAGTAAATGTTGTTGAATAATGGATATCAATTGCTGTTTGAGATCCTTCTCTTCCATATTATAAGGTATTTTCTCCCTCCTTTCTGCATGCCTTTGTGGTGTAACAGTAGCATACTGGGCGCGTATTCGAGAAATCCAGGTTCACGTCCCGGCGAGGTATTGCTCATTTTTCGTGTTTCCTACTTCAAAATCCTAATGATGCTACAGTGGTGCCCGAACTAAAAGGTGGTGGATGATGATTCTTCACCACCAAGATTTGGCGACTGAGTCTCCTAATCCCCAGTCGCCCTATAAAAGAAGAGTATACAAGGTAGGTAGGTAGGTATGGCGCGATCCACCCTTCTGGCAAGCTCAAGCTCGTCTTATGGCTTTTCTAGACTGGCCACGAAGGAAACACATATAGGACAACACAACATAAATAAAAGAAGTCTTCAGCAGCGGCCATATTGGGTATTCTTTGTTATTATTATTCAATTTCTATTAATTTTCAATTGCGACCAGCTTTTTATTAATTCTTTCCATGATCTCTTTTGCTACCTTTCCATTATAAACCAAGTTCTATTTGCTACTCCTAAGGTCTTTTGTTAATTCACCCTCTTCCACATAGTGCCTGTTATTTCCCAGCTTTCCGCATAGTAAATAGTTCGCGTTTTCTTGAATTTTAAATCTATTTAGGTATGCCGGGAGTCTACAGTGACTTGAAAGGATGATAAAGGTCTTTATCGGTTATGGTTTTAATTTTTTTCGAGATTTCGGTGTTTTCCAAATAGTCCTTTCTGTCTGAATCTTTCAATTTTTTACTTTATTCTTTATATAGATTTAGATCCGTTCCTTATTGCTTTCCATTTAGATCCCCGATTTTTTATTCTTTCTATATTTATCTCAGTAGCAGCCTCTTTTGCAAGGGCGTCCGTCTGCTCGTTTCCCTCATATCCAACGTGCTCTTTCACCCAAGAAAGTTTTATTTTATGTTTTGTGGAAAGATCCCTATAGAGTTCTTTTACTTTTTGAAAATCAAAAGTCGGCTGTCCGGCTGGAGAGGCTTTTTAATGCTGATAGGGAAGCGGAATAAATCTGAGATGTGTGCTGCCCTGACAAGTTTCTTTTTATCCAATTCATCGCTTTTAAGATGGCGGCTAATTCGGCTTGATAAACAGAGTTGAATTCTTCTAGTTTATATTTTTTTTATTTTATATTTCACGTCCATGAAAATACACAACAAAAGCCAATTCAATTTCCTTTCCAATCCCGGAGCCATCCGTATATATGCCAATTTTTCCTATTTTTGGTGTCATATTAATAGAAGTCATCCATATTCTCTTGATATTTAATCTTTCAAAGGCGCTTCGTTTTACTAAGTAACCTTCGTAGACTATAAGATTTTTCTTTCATACGCATAGCACCTCCGTAGAGTTTGTTCTAGATGCTCGGGTCATGCACAGCAACCAGCTTCTCTGTATTGTATCATTCTTAGGCGTTGTAGCTCTCACGCTTTCGTTTCCCATGCTCCAATACTGGTTGTGATCATTTTAATTATAACGTTTTTATAGATTTTGCGTATTACATTACTTTTTCTTGCTAAAACGTCCCGTACAAAATTACGTTTATAGAAATTGAAAATTCCCTCACTTTTCTTATGAATGTATTTGAAATGTTCTGTAAATGTTAATTTGTTGTCTCTGATTACTCCTAGGTATTTCATGCTTGTTATGAATTTTATTTTTGTTCCATTGTATAGGAGTCTCGGATTTCTGATGCGAGTTCTTCCTTTGGGATATAATATTGCTGAAGTCAATTGTCGAGATTAAATTCCAGGTTTTCTTCTCTCTTCCAACGATCCATCACTGTAACTAACCGTAAAATTTCTTTTCCAATTTTTCAAGTAAGACTTCTTTGATAAGTAGCATGAGATCGTCAGCAAAACATACCATTTCTACGTCTTCTGGTAGGTCTTGTGAGATCAATTTTTTCATGATCAGTTGCGGATGATCATGATCGAGTAACGGCGAGCTACATGACCCCTTAGGCCTGAACTTTTCTTTTTATAGTATCTAAGTCTGGATTACACCAATTGATTCCCTTCTCTTGCTTTTTAAGGACTTTAATATATTTATCTACGTAGGTTTTTTCATCATACTTTCTAATTCTTCCACCGTTTTTTCCAAGTCTGCCTCATTGTTTATACTGTTTAGTTTCCATGTGTATTTCATGAGTATATAAGGGAGTATATAAGGTATTTTCTCCCTCCTTCGAGCATGCCTTCGTGGTGCAAAGGTTAGCACAATCGGCGCTTATTCGAGAGGTTCTGGTTCGAGTCCCGGCGAGGGCATTGCTCTTTTTTATGTTTCCTGCTTCCAAGTAACCTAATGTCTCTACAGTGGCACCCGAACTAAAAGGTGGTGGATGATAATTCTTCCCCATCAACTAGGATTTGGGAATTGGGTCCAGTCGCCCTTTAAAAGGGGGAGTATATAAGTTATTTTTTACCTCCTTTCCGCAACGTGGTAAGGTATTATTTCTCGTGGTGTAACGGTAACACACTCGGCGCGTATTCGAGAGGACCAGGTTCGAATCCTAACGAGGGTATTACTCATTTTTCGTGTTTCCTACTTCAAAAATCCTAATGACTCTACAATATATTCATTAAAACTTATAAACATTTGTAGATCTCCTTCTGCCTACAGCGTTTGCCACTGTGATATTTTTTTAAAAGCATCTATTTTACCTTGTACTCTAAATACGTCTTTAAGTTGTCCTTGCAAGGATATGTTTAGTTCGATTAGCAGAGAAAAAATATCCAGGTATGCAAGCTTAGCTACCCACTCATCGTCGGACAAGAGTTATTGAAATTTTAGATTATTTTGCTGTTGGAAAAATATTTTGATTTCTTCACTCAGGATAAAACAGTCGAGCCAGTATTTTGCCCCTTAAAAGGCATCTCACCTCAGCTTGGAGAAGGTGAATATACAGGGAACCAATTTCTTCACAAAGTGTTTCAAATATTTGAGAATTAAGCTCTTGGTGTCGAATATCATTTATGATTTTAATAACATCTGATAATACTTGGTGCAGTTCTGGACACATTTTTTTCCGCCACAAGATTCTTACAACGATGTATATTGCAGTGTGTCACATTTCTCACCTTTGCAACAACTCCTGAGCGATGTCCAGCCATGTTTGCAGCACCATCTGGACATGCCATACATTTTGTTCATCAAGTTCTGTGCTCCAGGAAAAAAAAACTATCAGATGCTTTAAAAATCTCAAAGCTAATTGTTCTACCCGGCAAGTTTAACGATCAAAGTAGTTCTTTCTGTAATTCTGCTTCACACTCAACCATCACAAAATAAAGTAGAAGTGCCTTGTTATTAAGTACGTAGATTTATCAAGTTGAATTGAATAAAATGGTGAATTTTTTTACCATTTCCATATCTTGAGTTTCAATATATTCAGCCATTTCTTCAATTCTGAGCTTAACAATATCAGCAAACAAAGAAATTACTTTCAGTTTCTATGCAGCTTTTTTCCCCTAAACCCTCTTCACACGCTTACAGTACGCAAGGCTTGAAAAATTCTTCTCCAATCGTATAAGGCTTTTTATTTTTTGCTGTTTGAACTGCTATCAGATAGGAAGCTTTTAATAAGGACTTATTCTCAACAATCATATATTTTAAAGAACCGACTTGTTTGTGCATATTTTCAAGCATTCTTTGAAAAGGTTCAAGCTGTTTCTTAGCTAAATCTGGGTGTTTTGATTTCAAGTGTCTTTCGAGTTTTAAAGGTTTCATGGAATCGCTAGATAAACTCTCAGAACAGATAATACAAAGAGACCGTGGATCCAGGCCACTCTGAGTTCTGAAATAAATCCAAATTTCAGTTAGTCTGAATCATATTTTCTTGTTATTTTTCTTTTTGCCTTCAGCTTGAATGCTCTTTCTAATGCTGTCTGACCGTGACGAGGACTGTGGAAGCTCTGATTTCATTGGTCACCTCTTAAGTGAAGTAACACTATTTTCATTAGTTGTTCTATCTTTGGTTTTGCTAAAGAAATTCAAAATATTCGCTTGTCTTTTCTTTTCTCACTCATTATGGATATATTACCTATTTTATTAGAATGTGAAAAAAAAGAAAGAAATATTAAAAAAATTACTGAATGAAAAATGTAAACATTTCTTCTTGCGTTTAAGTTGAGCTAACCTTTCACATAGATGTACAAAACATACAAAGAGGCTTTGAACAATAAATTTATGTATGTTTGATGGTAGAAAAAAATAAACTACAGAATGCGTAAAATAAACATAAAAAAACTTTCTGGTGTTACAAAAATTACCAATTAACCTCTTTCAGTTTAGTTTAACTTTAGGTTAAGGTTTCTATTGATGGGCCACTTAAACGAAACGTTTCTAAAAGTCGTCAAATGTGACAATTTTATACTTTTGTACATGTTAACGTAAATGTTTCTTTTCGCTCTATATATATTTTCATTTCGCTCAGCAATACTGCAGTGATTTTTGTTGTCTTTTTTGAATAATCTTGTTCCCTTTTTGCTGTTTTTTTGGCTGAAATGAATTCACATCATGGCTTAGACGAAATGATGAGATGGAGAATCGTAGGTAGGCTTGAAGTAGGGCAGTTCCAAGCTCAGGTTGCAAGAGAACTGGATGTAACGTCAAGTGTCAACTCTAATTTGTGGAATCAGTTTAGAAACAGCGGGAATGTGTCTAAAGATCATCACAAGGTCGCAGAAAGCCACAACGACCAATGACGACCGGTATTTAGTACTTTCAGCCAAGCGCCGGAGGATATCTACAGCCACACTACTGTCTCGTGACCTCGCTCCTGCCACAGGAACATCAATTTCAAGGAAGACAGTTGCTAAAACGCTTCATGAGACAGGACTGTATGCCAGAAAGCCGGCTATTTGTATCCCACTCATTCCATCCAACAGAAGAGAGCGTTTACAAAAATGCATACACTGGATACAGATTTAATAGGATCTTCACGGATGAGTCCAGATTCAGTCTACAACCTGATTTTCGGCGATTATTGATATGAAGGGAAACTGGGACCCCATACTATCCGAGCAACATCGTGGAAAGGGACCAATATGGTAGTGGAATAGTAATGGCCTGGGCAAGGATCATGTAAGATACCAGCACAGCGCTCCATGTGTTTGACATGGGTTCCGTAAATGCCCAGAGGTCCAGGCAGGAGATCCTAGAGCCCTATGTGCGACTTTTCAGGGATGCTGTGGCTCTAAGTTCACATTTATGGACGACAATGCATGACCATATAGGGCCCACCTGTTGATGGCTATCTGGAAAGCGAAGGTATTCGCCGAATGGATTGGCCAGCCAAATGGATTGGCCATCTCCAATTCTTTTCTCGAAGGTATTCTCGAATGGATTGGCCATTTCCTGACCTTAATCCTACTGAACATGCCTGGGATGCTCTTGGAAGGGCAACTGCAATGTGTCAACCCTCACCCAGAACCATTCAGGAGTTAAAAACTGATCCAGCGACAGCGGAGGAGTGGATGCAACTTCCTCAGAGACTCCTGCACTCTCTAATTAACAACATGGCTACTGTTGTGCATGCTGTAGCTATTGAAGCAAAAAATATTAGAATTCTAGTAACCAATGTTTACATTCCTCCTACGGCAGACATTTCAGAATCTCTAAATCTTTTACAAATAATCCTGGCTGATTACCCCAATGAACAACGCCTTCTACCGGGGGACTTCAACGCGCATGCAGAGATCTGCGGATATCCCCACACAGATCTAAGAGGATGAGCAGTAGAAGACTTTGTGGCAAGCAATGATCTGTCTATTCATAATGAACTTGAATGCCTACCGACCTTTGAAACCATCAACGGCAAAGGATGGTCAGATCTAACCCTTTCCTCTGTAGCTCTGATCCCAAAGATCAGAAACTGGATAGTTGAGGATTCTATTACAAACTCGGATCATAGGTACATTACCTACAGTATAAGCCAGCAGCATGAAAGACTAGTAATGAAGCGCTACAGACTTACCAGAAGTAAAACTGCTCAATTTTCTAGGAAAGCATGTCCAATCCTAAACAGGGTATTATCGGAGCTTCCAGAAACCATAACAGTCAAGGAGGCGGAAGAACTGACAGATAACTTGATCAGTGAACTCCAAATGATCTGTGATAGCAAATTTACGCTCAAAACACTCAAAGTGCCACACGCTGCAAACTGGTGGACTAAGGACCTCAGAATGCAGCGTAGTCGTACCAGAGCTATGCGCAGACGCATGAAAGCAGAGAGAGATCAGGAAGCCAGACAACTACTGTCCGTAGAATATAATAAACAGCAGGCCAAATATAAAAAAGCCATCCTACGGGCGAAACTTGAAAGTTGGAGAAAGTTCTGCACTGATCATAGAGAAACCTATAGGATTCTGAACAAAATAGCCAGCGACAAAGTTCTTAAATTAATTCAACACCACACTTTTGATGACCAAGGCCATGGAGAGTCAGGTATCATGGGAGCAACCATAAGAAGAATCCTAGATGCGGTTTTCCCCTCAAATGAAGAAGACACATCCGACTTGCAGCCTCATCCAGCGTTCTCGCTGACATCAGACACTCCAAATGATGTACCTTTTACTGATTCAGAAGTAAATGCAATTATGCGGAATCTGCCAAAGAAGAAGGCTCCAGGCCCTGACTCTCTAGATTACAATATCATTAGAGCGGTGCACAAAGCGAATCCGTAATTTCTCGTCTCCTACTTTAATAAGCTCTTTTCATTGCAACATTTTCCTAAATCCTTTAAGATGGGGCAAGTGGTCTTGTTTCAGAAACCCGGAAGAGACAAAAAAGATCCAGCCTCCTTCCGCCCTATCTGTCTTCTTTCGGCTTTAGGCAAAATTTATGAGAAGCTCACAATCCTGAGGATCAAGCATCATCTAAATTTGGTAGGCCATATCTCAGAGGCGCAGTTTGGCTTTAGGGAGAACCGCTCCACTCTTAACGCTCTTGGTATTGTGAAGGACGAAGTTCAAAAGATTAGAGAAGATAACCAGCATGCAGCAATCCTTAGCCTTGACTTACAGAGTGCGTTTGACTCCCAGTGGTGGCCTGCAATCATCGAAGCTCTATATTCGGCAAGAGTGCCTAATAATCTACTACAGGTAATTAAAAGTTATCTCAGTGACCGAACTTTTGTCTCAGGCTATAATGGTGGCATAGTGAAGAAAAGACAAATACGAGGCTGTCCACAGGGATCATGCGCTGGACCAGATCTCTGGAATGTCACATTTAATTCTATTTTGAATACGCACTGACCGCCGCATACAAAGACAGTAGCCTTCGCGGATGATGCCACCTTCATCGTTCGAGGTCATAGCAGGGATGAATTGGAGAAAAACTGCAACGAGGTTATCTCGCTCTTTGACAACCTTTGCGCTGAAAAGCACCTTATATCGCAGGATAAATCTAAATACATAATATTTCACAAGCCTAAACAAACTATCATAAGGAACCCGTGCATCAAGCTGGGAGGAGTGACGGTCAAGAGGGTCAAGGAATTTAAACTCCTCGGCCTCATCTTGGATGAAAACTTCACTTGGATTCCTCATCTGCAAGCTCAAAGGGTAAAGGCCACCAGCATTGCGAATAAAATTAAAAATATGCAGGGCAAAGATTGGACCCATGACTACAAGGAAATTAAACTTACTCAATAGCATCCAACGACCTTTCGTCCTTGCTATAAGGAAAGCATACAGGACAACGGCCACAGCAGCAGCAGCGGTTCTAGCTGGGCTTACTCTCCTGCCAATAGCGGCATTACAAGAGGCAACTGCCTCAACTGTCACGCTACTTAGAAAGTCAGCATCATATAGAAGAGCTACATTTGACCCATCAGACTTTGAAAACAAAAATTGTCGGCTTAAAGTTCATCCTGCTAGTTATGGGATAGGCATTCATGCCTATACCTCTGTATCTCGGGAAATACGAGAAAGAGATGCAAGACACGCAAACTCCATCAGCATATTCACTGATGGTTCAAAAATTAACGAAGAGACAGGCTGTGCTTTATTATTAAACGTCGTGAAGAAGTTTTAGGAACATGGAAAGGTTACCTTGGGGTCAACAGATCTGTATTCCAAGCAGAAGCAGTAGCATTGCGTCAGGCTATCATAGCAGCTATGAATTTTGTTGATCAGGAAGTTTGCATTTTCTCAGATAGTCAGTCATCAATCTTCGCTCTTCGTGATCCATTCCATCCGTCGCCGATAATAGCAGATATGCAACGTCTGCTCAAAGAAAATGCGCATAATCGCAATATCCAGATTTTATGGATTAAGGCGCACGTGGGCCACAGGGGCAACGAGGATGCAGACACTTTCGCAAAAGAAGCTGCGAAGAATATCGGTGCGCAGGATATCAAGATTCTGCTTCCAAAATCTTACCTGAAGCGAGTTTGCCGAGTTAAAGCTCAGCAGCAATGGCAAGAGGAATGGGATTCTATATCGCAAGGCCGTAGAACCCATGACTTCATTCACAGAGTTTCTCAAGATCGACTCATCTCAGCCCCTTTTCTTTCCCGCTTCATCACAGCCCACGGGCCATTTCCCCAGTATTTCTATGAAAGGGGATTAGCAACAACTGACCACTGTATTTGTAATGAAGTTGGCACCTGACCATTACGTTACGTCTTGTCCTCTCACTGAGGCATGGCACATGAGACTTCCTGATTCTGACATTCTCTATAAACGCTTCTTCATTAAGCAACCAGCAAACCTCAGGAAGCTCAAAAGCATTATGAACAAACTTGAAGCACTAGGACTGGATTTATGTAGTCCACATTAAAAATTTCGTGAGAATGTGTCGTCTTCAATTCGCAGAGATATAGAGCATGAACGCTTACTGGTTTCCAGTGGCTTCTGCAAGAAGTCCATTTTGTGAGTCAGTGCGCAAAGTAACATTAGGCTGAGAGTACGAAAAATATATGTAAATATGATATAATAATCTTTAAATGTAAATGGTATATATATGTATATTTGCAACAGGAACATTACTGCATAGGTATAGTAATGTAAATATGTGTGTATTATAAATAGAATATTGCACATCGTTTTGAGAATAATGTATTGTGTAGGACAATTTGTATAGTGCCTAGTTATATATATATATATATATAGTATTGTATCTAATATTGCTAGTACTCATTGTGTATAAAGTGTAGCAACGAGGTTTGTAAAGGTGTCTAAAATACAGTCCAATGTTCAGTGTAATGTGTATCGTAAAATTTATAGTGTATATATTATAGTATATATTTATAGTGTATTTATAGTGTTTTATATATAGCAATGCGCAATGTAAGCAGGAGAATATATAATTACAATGTTATTTTTGGTATGCTTTCGAAGTACCGCAAAATTTATGCAAAAATGAGCTGTTGGCATAATGTTATTCTACTAGAAGTAGTATGGAATATATTATGCCTTCAAATCTGTTACTTGTATTTTGTATGCTATAAGTACGGCATAAAATAACTTGCCCATGATTTATCCATGTGTGTTTCTGTATTATGTAACTTGTTTTTAATTTGTGATTTTTTTTAAAGAATTTTTTATCAAAATCTATGTTTTTTAAAATCACGTAATGTATTGTATAATCAAGCCATGTCTCATTTAATCAGTTATACTTTTAGGAAACTATGTTAAATTTATAATTAATTGCCAAGAGTTATAGTCAGCATAATATGTAGCACAGAATATACATTGTATTAAGATTAGCATTGTGTCTAAAATGTATTGTGTATTGAGTGTAACAACGAGTATGGGTAGCAATGTGTTAAATGCAATGTAACCGATAGAATATTTAATTACAAAATTATTTCTGATATATTTTGAGAGAAGAAAAAAATTTATACGACAGTGAACTTTCAGAATCTATTATTCAATGTAGCGGTAAATATTGTATATGTGTTATAGCGTAAAGTTTTTGTGTTATAGAAAGTATAATGTATCAAGCGCAGAATAATTTAATACTTTGCCCTTGTATGGCTACGTAAATTGTCTCGATTTCGAGGTGTTGCTCCAGATAGTTGCGGGATCCGGACGATACCCGATTAGTCTATGTAAGCCGTCCGGGTGTCCGGACCTGCTTTCACCTGTCACCTGTCAGAGGCGACCACACACCATAATAGACTATTTTCACCGCCATCTTCTCAACTCAGATTTGGACCACATTGGACTCTTGGTCATAACTCATACTAATGAACGGCATTTTCGTTGTTGTTTCGTACACATTATTGCCATAAAATAAACTATATTAATCCCTAATTTCATTTATTTCTATCCAGTATGTCTCGAGATATTTGGGAAAAAAGTGTTAAATCTCTTAATTTTGTCCATCATCTCTTAATTTTATATTTTATTTTTTAATACATTATCACCTTACTACTGGTTCAGTAAAATGTTTAAAACTATTTTGAGCACAATTCGTAAATAAACAATTCTGATTAGAAGCTAACACAGACCACAGAGGATACATTGAAACATATTAATAGGAAAAATTGAAATTTACAATTTTTCCCTGTTTACAGTATTTAGGACAAAAAAAAAGAACATTGGATATAGTCCAATCATATATTTAATCTATTTTTCGGCCAGATAAATCTTTAAAGCTGCAAATAGACGTAAATTACGCACGAAATAATAAAAATCATTATGATAATGTCAATAAAAATGCAAGACCCTCTGATCTATGTTCTAAACTAACAGCTGAAACACGTGTGGAAACCACACAAGAGAAGGGTAAAAAGAACCTTTTATTAACTCTTTTAAAATTCACAATGCATCGACTTGACGCTAACACACTACGCCTCACTCGGGCCGTAACTCAAATAACAAGAACTAAACTAAAAATTCGAAGATGTTAACAAGTAGTAGAACTACGTTACAGGACTCAGAATATTCTCTTTCCTAAAACAGCGTCAATCTCTAGTGGCAGCAAAGTAATAGCTGTTACGTCAGGTTAATCAGCAGTAAATGCCAAGCAGAAGCTCACGCTACAAAAGTACAGTATTCTCCCACACTCTCTAACTTCCCTTCTAAAACTCAGTATTTAAACCTTTTCTCCTCAAGGCAGAATTTGCATTAGTTCACGCGAGCTGCCAAATTTAAATATTATGGTATTGATAATTAGGGGAATGAAGGCTTATAGGAAAGTAAGCATAAAATTAAAATAAATTGGTTATTTAAAATAAATATAAATCCCTACAAAATATTCATTTTATACACAAAGTAAGTTAGTAAATCTAGGCAAACAGAGGATGGAATATATAAAACTTAAAGTAAGTGTGAAACAAAATTTAAAATGCAAGTGGAAGAAAATATTTACTATGAACTTACAATTATTAATGAATGAATAGAATTATTTCAAACATACTTTTTTGTGATTATTAGGTTAATCCAATTGAAGAAAAGTAAAAAATGGAGCTCAGGGAGCATTTTAAAATTGCTATTAAAAATTAAATTTAAAAAACTAGAACATTTAAACTTTTATTTTGGGATAAATAATATACTGATGATATGAACTGTGTGTTTGAAAAATTTATTTACTCTATATTAATAACTGAAGGAAATCAAAAAATGGTCTACTACCCCCTTAATATGGCTACTAAACAATGCTGATTATATATACAGTTTTAAGTATTATGAGTAATAACTCAAACACTATTAACATCTCACTGATACACATGTTTCTTCACATTGAAAAATTATATGAGAAGTACAAAAACCTTACCCACTTGAACAGAAACCTTGTACGTGCATTTAATCAACTAATAATCAAGATGGCTATTTTTAATCTTCATAAAGTACAGTTTGGCACTTATTTCGGTCTCTATTTATATTTCCATATCACTGAAAAGGAACTTCACGAAAAGCAAGAAAAACCAATAAGCTGAAGCAGTCAATTTTAAATGATTATTAACATAATAATCATCCGATACATAAATGTTACTCATTTTTAAAATTAAATCCAAATCCAAGATATGAAATACTTAAAAGCAATAAATTGAGTTTAAACTGTCTTAGTAAGAAACATTTGAAGCAAAACGTAATTTTATGTTCAGATGTTTCAAATGCCGTAAAAAAATTATTCGTTAATCCATCGCCTACTCAGCAATGGCGCCATTGTTCAACAATTAGACAAAAAACGGAAACATTCAGTGATGAGATTATAAACAAAAATGTAGATGGTTCTCATGACGGTGGTTAGGGAAGCCGACTGCAATACAGAATGGCCCAGGTTCGAATCCCGAAGAAAACATGGAAGTAAATTGTCTGTTTCGTCATAGGACGTAAGGGTGGTCGCCTGTTAGGTGTCTCCATAATAAAATGACCACCACTTCTGGCCTTAGTGATGGCGAAAGCCTAAAAATCCCTAGTGCACGCCATAAAGAAAAAGGAAGTCTATTGACGCGGAGGAAAAACGTGTTATTAGCGACTGCAATAGTGTATGTTTGTAATTCAGAAGGAAAAAGAATTCCACTTCGCACTATTTTTGATAATGGCAGTATGTTAACGGTCGTCAACTCTCACTTTCAAATGTTCTTTAAATACACCTGCAAAAGTAGCTAAAGATTCACTAAACTGAGAAGAAACTTCGCTAAAAATCGCTGAAAGTAATAGCTAAAATTTAAAAAAAGTTCTAACCTGTATTCCACAATAAGTTTCGTTACTCATCATTTTTGAAACTGAACCTTTATAAGAATACTAATGTCCCCAATTTTCTGCGGACCATTAAAATTTTTTCACGGACCACCGGTTGGCGACCGCGGTACTAAAGAGTTAAACTATCATCCGCCTCAGACACGAAAAAAGAATCTTTTTTGCTATAGAACGAAGAAAGCAAAGTACACGGTAAGAATTGAAAAAAATATAGCGCCTTATAGTTTTGCTTGTGATAAACTCATATTATTTGAAATTTTTCCGTATCATTAAATCACTTTTTATTAATATTTATTTCAAACGTATATGACGAATTACTGAACTAGTTTCTAAAAGTAATATTACGTTTTAAAAGGCATATTTAATTAAAAAGATTATTTCCAATTTTAAATTTTAATACATTTCATAAAAATGGTAATTAGCTAAAAATTAAAACGAATTTTAATGTTTTTTAATTAATTAACCTTTTTAATTGTGTCACGTTTCCGTTTCATTTTCTCATGCTAGTGAAAGTAAAAGAAGAGAATTATAAATTACTGACGAAATAAAAATGAATGAAGAAAAAGCGAGGGTAGGCTTAGAATTGACTTACCTCCCTTTGTTTTTCTGGTCATGATACCTTTGAAACTACTAACTACTGAGTTAATTTTAATTTAGCTGTTATGATTAGAATAAGACCAAAGACTTGGCAAAGTAAACTATCTTGGATTAAGTTAATAAGTGAAATAAATTCACTTACAACTTCAAATAAGTACTTGAGAAATATTCCTTCAGATGATATTTATTAATTAATATTGTTTTATAATTATGTATAAAATAATATTAATTGTTAAATAAATTAATAACGAATGCAAAACTTTTAGCAATACAAAGAATGTGAAATTTTTAGCAATACAAAGAATGTGAAAATCAGTAGGGGGTAACGCCATCCCTGGGTGCTACATAAGTCGATACTCGGTTGGGCACACAGTCTATCAGGTTGCTAGTGTCTCTCTATGGTAGATTGTGCCACAAATAGAACAACTGGCCAGCGAGTTGCGACGTATTTGTACATGGCTTAATTTGCCTCCCCAAAATGTCCCAAACATGTTCGATAGGCGACTGGTTTAGAGACCTGGTAGGCCAGTCGAGGACAATAACACGTCGAAGAAATTGCTAGGAAAATCGTACTGTATGTATCCGAGTCTTGCTGGAATCGTACTGTATGTCTTGCTGGAAAACAGCAGGACAATGGACATGGGTCCTGGACGACTTACTAGCATAAACAGTACGATCGGATGCAAAATTTTGTCAATGTATCTGCGAGCAATCAGAGTACCTAGCAGCACGACTAACGGTGAATGGCTGTCTCAGCTAATCTCTCCGCAGAGTGTTACACCCTGTGGCTTGACCGTATGCCGCTCGGTAACAAATGGAACACTAGACCACTCAGATTTATATCTCCAGACACGTATGCGGCGGTCATCAGCGTTGAGAAAAAAACGTGACTTGTCTCTTTAGATCACATTTCTCCAGTCAGACACTGTCCAGCTTGAGTAAGAGCGGTGCCATGCAAGAGACACTACTTGTGGTGGTGGGTAAATAGCAAGCGCTTTAATGGACGTCGAGATCTGAACCCAGAGTGACCTACTTTTGCGAATCGTATGCCTGGATATCCTGGGATCCCTGTGAGTTGGAAAATATCGTTAAATCAATGATAGCATAACTGTTGATGCAAACTGGCAGCTCTTCTAACTGCATGATAAACACATACATTGGTGGCCCAGGCATGTCCCGAGCCACTACGGCGGCTGACTATGCTTTCGCTTAGCCATTGACTCCATCAACAGACAACGACCGTATCGCTTCTACCAATATGCCGGCCGATTCCCCGGTATTTTGCACTTCAGACGTGAGTTGTATTGCTCCACAATGCTGATTGGTGCTATAAAATAATGTTTTTTCGTTTATTATGCAGTTTTAGTGCTCATTTAAGTAAATTTAAAATTGAAGTGATGATTCTGAGAAAAGCCTGTGAAAGGTAGAAATGTCAGCAGTTGATTAATACAGATATGTAGAATCCAAAACTTCTGTTCAGCATGCAATTCTTCGTTCACATAAACATGCACGTATATATTCTTAGATATGTTACACATTTTAAGATTATCTTCTTTACAATTAAGGTGTTCAAATTAATATTTCTATTTCAGCAAAGAGAGAGACACATAAAGTGGTTTTTAACCTTTCCATAAATTAACATGCTAGTTTAAGCCTTCAAATCTTAAGAGGATGCGCAGCTACTCAACGTTACTACATTATACTAAGGAATATGTGATCAACGCTAAAGCTATTTATGAAATGCACAAGTAAAAAAAACTTGGTGATATTCAATTTTAAATTAATGTTTGATATTTACATTTGGCTAATTATGGAAATACGCTTTTAATAGAATGGCTTAGCGAAATATTTACTGCAGTCAAGTTTGTATAAATTTAAAAATGAAATTCAATGATAAATGATTGAAGCTTTTGCATGGATGATTGGAGCCAGATGGATGATTGGAGCCAATGCTATAACTAAACTTCAGTATGAATATTTCTGTTCTGAAATTTGCATTATTCCCAAATCCAAGGAAAATACTTTTAAACACGAATGTTACAATTATTGAACACCTTGGAATTTTGATCACGCACGAAAGAATAATGATGCAACACGAAAAAAAAATACGTCAGATTTTGTTCGAATCGTAATGTCACATTGATAAATTTGTTTTGAACTTTATGTTGAGAGAGTTTGCGGGCATATAAGGATTATTTTTATATGATAAATCAGAAACGGTTGGCAGGAAAAGGAAGACCCTTTCGTAGACATTTGGGGTCATAATTCGAGAGTAGGAAGATGTTTTAATTTCTGTCTAGTAAAACCGAAAAAAGAATTGAAGTAAAAGATTTTATTAAGAAAAGTAGGTCTCCATCACTGAAATCAAATTAAAAAAAATAAATTCATTGCGAATTATAAGAATACCAAGGAAGTGAAGGGTATTGTCAGATTCAGTTTCAAAACTGAACTGGATGGCTGGATTATTTGAATTTATAATAGATAAAATCTGGGATTAAATCAACATTATTACCATCAAAAGCGCGAAAATGACGTCTACGTAGCGAATCCAGGGACAAAAAAAAAATAGTTACTCAAATAGTTTGATCTCAAAATGGTGCATGTAAATGCCAGCAACTACAGGACTGAGGGGATTACTCATAACTTATCCTTTAATTTGGGGATAATGTTTATTTGGAGAACAAAGTGCATTTGATTTAAAAAGATTTTAGCAAGAAAAATTAATTCTTAAATTTCAGTATGTGTGAAATGGAACGCTGGAAGCTTAGTTTCAAGGCAATTAAAGGCTTCTTCTACTGGAATGTTAGTAAAAAGTGACTTAATATCAAAAGCAGCCATAAGAGAATGCAGGGAAGAAAAATCTTTAAGTTTATGGACGACTTCAAAAGACTTTATACAGCGTGACTTCGTGCGTTATATTTCACTTTATACAGCGTGAATATTGTTAGAAAGCAAAGCAGAAAATCTGGAAACTAAATATTTGGCCAAAGAATATGATGCCATTCCTAAAGCTCGAAATTATAGATAGAAACGGAATTCCAATTTTGTGAACTTCGCGGAGAGCATACTAACACAGTTAGTAATCGGTAGAGTGATTAGGATTTTTTGAAAAGCAGGAGATGAAAAATGAACAATGCCCTCGTGGGGACTCGAAACACGGACCTTTCGAATACGCGTCGAGCCTGCTGACCACTACATCACAAAGGCATGCAAAGAAGGCGGGGAAATACCTTATAGTATAAGTGACTTTTTTAAACTGAGTTGGAAGTATATGTGAAGACTGAATAGCTATTTTTACTTTCATAAGATCAGAAGTTGAAGAATATTTAGGGGTTTAGAATTATGGGCTTTAATTTACCATCATTGTTAATTCTAGTTTTAAAGTCTTCTCTTTTAATCATAAATGTTGGTCTAGAACCGCTTGTCAACTCCATAAAAATTCCTTGTTTCTAAATTCCAAACTCTCACACAGTCGGTTAGTCTCAACTATCTTGTTAATCCTCATGTTGCAAATACTAATGTCGTCGTTAATATCTCTAATATATCTATTGAAAAAGCTTTTAAATTCTTTAAAATTTCAAAAACACAGAAGGACACAAACTGCCACTTAATTACTCATAACGTGAATTTTAATAGCAAATCAGTTGGTTCGAATCTTAACTGAAAGGAAAGGGAGGCCTTACGAGAAATTCATTCTAATACTAACATTTTACTTTCTAAAGCAGATAAGAGCCGACAAATAGTTGTTATGGACAAAAATACATACATTGATAGTGTCTCGAAACTGATAAATGAAGGCCCATACTGCTTGATCCGTAAAATCCTTCAACTATCCTGTTAACATGACATTTAGATAAACTATTTAAGGTCAAATTATTTCAGAAACTATCATTGTTTTTGCATTCGCTACGTAGATAACACTTTCTGGATTTTTTATGGTAATAATGAAAATTTATCCCAAATTTTATCCATTATAAATTCGATTTATCCAGCCACCCAGCTCACTTTTGAAACTGAGTCTGACAATACCCTTCTCTTCCTTTATAATTCGCAATGAATCTGATTTCAGCACTACTGTTTAGCTTGAATGTTTTCTGTTTATTTTACCGCTCCATGCTATGTCACGCGGCTATGTAAAAAATGACTTCATTTTACTCTTATATATTTCGTGCTGTCAAAGTTTGTTCCTCAGAACCTTTGCTTGCTAATAAACTCAGTTATTTAAGATCACTTCTCACTGACCGAGGATTTTCTTCCGGGATCTTTGATAAAGCCGTTAAAAGATTTTCAGCTTACCATCAAAGAAGACATTCGGCTATTAGAAATAACATTAATAATCTTGTCGAGTTTCCATTTCATTCTTCTATCAGTTACAAAATTGCACGGATCTCCAGAAGTTCAAGTCATTTCCTCGCCTATCAATAAAGTACGTGGTTAGATATTCCATTTCCGATTTTAATTCTTGGGTAATTTGTAGTATATTGTGTGGTTTGAGATATATCCGCCAAACTAAAAGTTTGTATCAAAGAACTAAGCTTCCAGCGTTCCATTTCACATATACTGAAATTTAAGAATTAATTTTTCTTGCTAAAATCTTTTTAAATCAAACTAAGTTTATATCAAAGAACACAAATCTTATGTCCGAAAAAGGGAAATGAAGAAGTCTTCGATAACTAAACATAGTTGGAAATTTGATCATAATTTTGTCTATGGATCTGCAAAAATTATTCAAATGGTATTTAATCAATTGGTAAATGAGTGTTTCTCAGGCTTTTCACTTTCAATAAGATTTATCGTATTTAAGTAACGACTTTAAGTCCAATTCAGTCCTTCCTAACGCTTTTAAAATTCTAGTAACTTATTCTTTTTAATTTCATTACTATTTTTGCCGACAGATGGTGTTATATTCTTGTTCGCTTTACTGCCGTAGGGTATAAATACGACCGTGGCGCCTGCTGCTTTCTATAAGCTTATTATTCTCGACCTCCCCTGAGAAATGATCCTTATTATTAAATTTTTTATCACGAACAGAACATTCAATATCAGACAGGGCAACTACTACTCAGCATACAGAAAAATGATTGCTGATGTCCCACAAGACTTCAATTTAGATACCTTATTTTATTTAATCTATGCGATGGACTTTCCAATGTTTGATAACAATAGTAACTGCATCACAGCTTGCTATGCGGGTGATACCACTATCCTATCCTCCTCGTTAAATAAACGCGCTCTGAATAAACTACAGGATCCAACCGTTTAAATACTCAATAATTTTTGTTAAATTTGCATCCTGGCGAGGAAATGCGAGGGGAAAATAAGAGGTTCAGGAAAGGTGTCAAACTTAAAATAATTTTTTATTCAAAATAAGGGAAACTCTACAATGTTATGTGGAGAGTATAGAAAGATTTCTTAGATGCAAAATGTACATTTGTAAGTTCTAAATACTGTTTAAATGATTTTTTTATTTAGAAAACTCTGTTCACAACTAGCAACACTTAACAGCAAATGTGAGGCAAGTTCGTACTGATACTGGGTACCTAGGGACTTTGTTTCGGAGTTTATAATTTAGAAAACACTGCAAAAGTTTAAAAAGGATCGTACTTCAATTTTCGCGTTTCGTTTTCTCTAGCGAAGATAGAAATAAAACTGAAATATCCCTCTTAAATTCTTCCTTATTAATGTGATCGTAACTAAATTAATATCAGTACTTTTCATTCGAAAGAAAGTATAATAAGAACATGTAATTATTAAAATCTCGCAATGATAACTTTAAATACGTTATGCAATGTAAAAACCGCTTTTCTTCTCAATTAATTTCATACGTCAATTCAGAATTTTGTTATTCTTAACCTCTTTCTATGATCCTGATGACTAACTAACCTCTGTAAAATACTGTTTCACGTGAAAAACTCTGCCCTCAAAATAAGTAGTCCGAGGTTGACCACCCTTCGTGTGTCCCTACGTCACTTCCTTATCACTTTGTGGCAGTCCTGAATAGAGATATGCTATTCGTTCGCGATCTCATTTAAAGAACGGATTCATTTTTTTGAGCGAGCAAAAGCTGATTCGTCAAAAAAGAGGAGTAGCTCTTTTAGAGTTTACCGAGAGCTTTTGTTGGAAACGTGCTAGAAAGGGTCGATTCACATTTTAGGGGAGCAAAGAATGTTTATTCCTACATGTTAAAAACGAGTTTACTTTTTATCATTTTCTAGATTTTTGAACATTCTTTTATTCCACAATTTTATTGTTAATCCTGTGTAGAAAGGAGGTTTTAGGGAATCTCAAAACTACATTTGAAAGAAATCAATCCACAGAATTAGCAATTCCATTTAGTGGATT
>KK117394.1:79647-90641 GCA_000611955.2 Stegodyphus mimosarum
CATCTGGATTCATTCCCCATTCCTGGCCTTATTGTTCAAGAATACTGTTAATGAACGGTGAGTCATAAAAACGAACTGATTCAGTTCAGTAAGCGAACTGCTTCATCCGATCCCATTAAAGAACGGTCCTACCTGCCTCTAGTCCTGAATATCTAAATTTAAATTTTTTGAAAATATTTATTTTCCATGTTTCATATTTATCTATGTTAACTTTTGAAATAATCTTCCAGCTTTGATTTAAAAAATATAAAAAATTTGTTCTGGAATGTAAAAAATATGGGAAATGAAAAAATATCCGATAAAATGTAAAAAAGCTTTAATTGTTTCTCAAATATTATTTATCAAATTATGTAGAACCTGAAGATTTAACAGTGTAAACTATGGGCTTTATTTACTCAGTTTCATTCGTATTTCCTCATTAAATACAGGTATCTTTTTAAAAGAAAGATATTTTTAAATTAAATTTTTAATAAGTACGGATTCTAGATTTGCTTGAGTTAAAAGTTTAAGGTATAAAGTAAAATGTTTTTTTCTTCATTACTTTTATGTGAAGCATGTGAAAGTTTAAAGAGGCTTTTAGGGTTCAGAATCGAGGAAAATGAGAATCGTCCTACCTCTGCTTTATAGGTTATTTACTACTCTAAAGCACTCCAGTACTATCTGTCTTACAAAGACATTACTTAATTTTTAATATTTTTTGTTTTAATACCGTTTAGAGGTGCGAAATATAAAAGCGTTCTCTAAAAGTAGCAGGTAAATATGACCACTCTTTATTGCCATTTATCCGGAGTCAAGTGATTTATTATTTTCATTTATAAGCATTCATTCTTTATTCCTCAGAAAAAGCGATTTCTGTCTTGAGACTGTCACATAAGAAAATAAAAAGTAAAACCGAAGAAATTTCTATTTCCTTTGAAAGTTATAGCGAAGACTTTCGAGAAAACGTTCGAGCACTATCTCCTTCATTTGTCTCCCTGGAAAGAAGTTCCAGAAAATAAAAGTTTTGAAACTAGAGTTTTACTTGCAGAGTTTGTGAAAATTTGTACTCCAGATATTGGTGATTCGAAGTTACGTACGCGACCACTATTCAGCTATTTTGATCAAACTGAACCACTTTCTCTGGATGTAAGAAATTGGTTAAAATTCTTTGCAAAAATCTTCAGCGATCTTTTTGTATATTTAAAAATATGCGAAATAAATTAAAAATAAACTAAAAGTAAAGCATACGAAAATGGTTTAATCAACACTAAAAGTTTATTCTTAGTTCAAACAACCTATAATACTTCTGCGTCCCCTCTATTTTTCTAAGAGATCCATTGCCTAAGAGGGGAAATTCTAGTAATCACGCGACGAAAATGCAGTTATATGTAACGTAAAAGTCATAACTGCAAAAATATGAACCAATGGAAACAGAAGAAAACTTTTCCAATTGAATATATTGGACGTATTTCTTCGAATTAAGTTAGACGTACTCGACTTTAAATAGATTCAAGATCCAATATGATAGTAATAAAATTGGAAAAAATAAAAAAATATACATTTCATTTGAAGATGATTTGACTTGAAAAATAATTTTTTGCTTTACTTAACTTTATTATTAGAGGAAAATCTCCCAACTGGTATAGTGGTTAGCGTCGCTGACTGCCGTGCCGAAGGGTTCGAATCCCGGAGAAGGCATGAATGTTTGTAAATGTATAGTGTCGGTGCGGCATGGCGGCACTTTAAATATGAGGGGCGCCAAAAGTCCTTTCGTGTGGTTTGGTGGGAGATCCTCGGTCCCTTCTCTCTCCCGGGGCTCTCCATCAAAATTTGGGGCGGAACTGAGACAAATCCCTCTGTCACCTGTTAGGTGTTCAAGCTGTTGCCAACGACAGGCGTAATCTAGCGCTCCCTGCACAAGGAATTTCGCGGGCTTGGGCTGACTACGTCAGACAAGTGAGCATAAGTAACAACAACAGCAACCACATTAGAGAAAAAGAGCATTTTTTTAAAAAGAGGTACACATTTGAAGGGTAGTTAAGATTGACATGGACGCAAAAATTTGTGTTGGTGTTTGAGTTTTTATCTCTAATTTAAAGTTTTCAATGTTCAATACACATGAAAGTCAAGAATATGAATAAACAACTTTAAATCATATCACTATAATAAATACTGCATGGGTGTAAAATTGTCTGACAGACAAGATAAAACATCATTTAGATTGTAAAACCTGTGTGTTCAAAAATAACAGTAAATAGTACCAGATAATACTCCAACAGTGTAAACTATTAACAATGCGTTGTGTTTAAATTTAATAACCCGTTCAAGCTTCAATTAAATTTATTGGTTCCAGTGTTCTAAGTTATAAGTGAAAACATACAAGTTAAGTTAAATTAAATATTTCATTTATTAAAGGTGAACAAACTAGCAATAAAATAACAAAATATGGTGATGGTGGCAGCGTTACAAGTGAGAAAACATTACATACTCACAGGGGGTACCCCGTATGAAAATCACAATAACTCGTCCATTGTCTTGAAGTATACTTTTAGGTTGACGCCTCTACCGAGGGCGGTTGAATACAACAAAATTGTCGGCAATATTGCATCTAGAAGAAATAAAAAAAGTACAAGTTAGTAGTGGGAATTTTTCTTGAGCCATCCGCCCCTTTTCTATCTGGGCTCCCTCCTTCCTGTGTTGTCGGCCATCGGTGGTTCACATCGCTAAAAATACCGCAGACAAAGTACTCGAGACGGAGCTACGCTTTATTCATCTGGCGCAAAACTTCAGCGTCTCTGTCCTCGTAGATCGCTGCACGGCCTTTTTCTTCTTCTCGCCAATCACTCGTTTGGCGATCCGAGACGGTCCACAACCAGCCAAGTGCATGGCAACCCTAGGAGCGGAACCCACACTGAAAAGGTGAAGCAAGGGGGTTGGTTAGACAGAAGTTGGTGAATAATCGCCGACCCTCCAGGGTCATTAACTTGTCAAGTAGGAGCTAGCCTCGTTCAGGGTCCCATTTTAGCATGGAGAACGCCTGTAAGAATGCGAATCACCCCGACCCCTGAACCTTAGCGTGACGTAGCTGCATACAAAACAAGCTGATTCAGCAGGGTGCAGATTTCGCACTTGACGAAAGATATTTCTCAGACCACTGTCTGGCAGTGCAAGCAAACGTCAAAACAAAGTCGTAAATCTTGCTTCCCAAATGCAACGTAAAATTTTTGAAAAGAATTAAGGATTTGTTTTTAAATACTAAATTAATAAAAGACCGCAGAAAATTTCTTCAGTTAAAATATAATAATCACATAGAAAAATTTTTATGTTTTCTGCAACACCAAACACGCCCACCAGAGTCAGAAAATATTAATTCCAGCTTACCAGAAAAGGGGGTACGTTAATAAAACTTAATTAAACCTTAACACCAACTTGTGTAAGGCAAAAGCTTTAAAAGTGTTTTTAAAAAAAATTGACCTTAAGGGTCAACTTAACAAGAAATTAAACATTAAGCAAACAAGTTAAGAAAAAAATAAAATTACTCAAGCAACTTAAATTCAGAGTTAACCAAAACTGCCAAAAAAATTAAATGACAACAATTACTTTTCAACAAGGCAAAGAAATTTAAGATCAACTACAAAATAAAAAAATTAATAACTATTAAGTCTGATAACAGAATTAAGATAATTGTAATGATTTAAGATATTTTAATTCAACAACTGAAGTAACTAAGTATGTATTACATAACATTGGTTAGAAATGAGACTCGAGTCACGACTCTGTGCACCCTCCTTGTTTATCACTTTCGAGAGGCTGTCTGCCGCAAGAACTGTTTACGCCGATATGTCTAGGTAATGGAGGTCACAAAAGGATATAATGCATTCAAACAATGGGGATTCAAGGGAGTGTTTTAGTGTTATTTGTTTTTAACGAATATAAGGCCCAAGAAAGAGTTTATCATTCAGGAAAAAGCCTGCTTAAACCATGTTACCATTCAGTAAACTAACCCGCAGTATAATTCTGAATTTACGTGATTTTTTTGTTTTTTCGCGTAAATACTTCGTTAATTCTTTAATAATGAGTTTTAAGAAAATTAACGAGAAGAAACAAGCAACGAAAAAATGGTTAGGATTACCATACAGGCGAAAAAAGATATTGTTGAAATGTAAGAACATGGTATGCATATCCAGGACTTGGTACATTAGATTTAAAAATAAGATGCGTGAGTATAATCAAGCATATTTTGAGGTTCCTGTGTATTATATGCATTGTTTTGAGATGAACAATTCATATTTGTATTGAAATAAAGTATAAAGCAATTATAGAAATATCTTAATCCTAAGGTAAGGTATCTTAATTTTATTCAATTAATTAATTAATTGGTACTTTTCTGTATCGGAACCGGATTCATAAATGCATTTATCTGTGATGCATACGTACGAATTCGATCCTGGAAACAGAAAGTACCCAATAATTTGTTAGCACTTTTCATACACTAGTCATGAAAACAGACGTAAACAAAACAGGACTTTGGCTACTGCATACTGTGTACCAAGAACTAGAATACCTACGACTGTGAAAAATAAAGAATCCGTTAACCATACGAAGGCGGTGAAACCGATTATTAAAGAAAGATCAGAGACGTTGGAGCATGCTGGGAAATTGCTTTGAATCTGGAGGCTCTAAAGTATCAGAGGCAATAATTTGCGAAAATGTAAAACTTGCCGATCTTTTAAAAAAAAAAAAAAGCATGAACGAGAGAAGAATGTGAAGCGTTTAAAGTCAGCCATGACTGGTTTGATAATTTTAAGAAGAGGATTAATATTCACAGCGTTGTATTACAAGGAAAGGAAATCAGTGCTCACATGTATGCCACCAATGATTTTGTTAATGATTTTGGAGGATTTGTGAAGGCTAAAGGTTTTGTTTCTCAGCAAAGTTTTAACTGTGACGAAACTGGTCTGTTTTCGGAGAAGATTTCAAACAGAACTTATATTACACAGGAAGAGAAAGCATTGCCAGGGCGCAAGCCAATGAAAGACAGTCTTATTGTTTTTTTTGTGGTAATGCAAGAGAAGCTTGCATAATGAAGCCTTTGCTGATCTATTATTCTCAAAACCTGAGAGCTTTTAAGTAACACAACGCCTAGAAATCTAAATTATCTGTGATGTATATGTCAAACATCAAGGCTTGGATAACAAGAGAATAGCTCAGAAAGTGGCTTAATACTGTGTTTGGGACAAGTGAAAAAAATATTTAGAGGAGAAAGCCCTATCTCTGAAGGCTATGCTCAAAATGGACAATTCTTTAGCTTACTTTCTAAACTTACAGGACTATGACTTAGACATCATCACTTTAAAATTTCTCCTCCTTAACACGATTTCTCTCATTCAGCCCATGGACCAGCAGCTTGTCAGTAATTTCAAGAAACTCTTCACTAAAGCACTATTCTAAAAGTGCTTTGAAGTGACTTCTGGCACAGAATTAAGCCTAAAAATTTTGTAAGGATGACTTAACTGTCTTTTATTGTATAACTGTTAACTAGCAAAGCATGGCAGGAAGTTTTCGTACAGAACGATGAACTCCATTTGGAGGAATTTGTGGCTAGAAGCAATTACTGAAATATTGTAAGGAAGTATTGACGTTGTGTCTGTAGTTTAGGATATTGTCACTCTAAGTAAATCTATAGATGAGGATGTGAGTGATAATACAGAGGAACACAAAGTTCTTAAATCATGGTCCTTGACTAATTCTCTCTTATATTTCATTTCCCATATTCGATGGTAAATAGTTTTGCAGCTCTACGCGCAGATTTTGCTAATTGTTTTTCTAGTTTTCTTTAACAAAGAATAGAAAATGCATTTACTTTCTAAATAATTTCTAAATAATATATATGTATATATATAGAGAGAGATAGCTGGGTAAAAGAGTGGTGATATATATATATATATATATATATATATATATATGCATACATATATATATATGTAAAATATAAAAATACGATAGCTTTGCTCTACGCGAACAGGCAACCTCTAATTAACTTTCTGCAATTTCAGGATCTTCCCCTAGACCATTACTTTCGAGAACACTCTGGTATGTTATATAACCGACAGTGTAAATACCGAGTCGCGCCATTTTTAGTCAGACTGCTTCCTGCCAACACTGCCATCAGATCCTGCTTTACAGCATAGCGACGGAAGTTAGACGCTCAAATCCAGAAGACTTTCCCCCACAGAAATGAATACTACTGGCTAATTAATAAGCTGTGATAATTTAGAAGATGAGAACAGGAATGACGGAGCTTGCGAGTCAGATCACATCAGAATACGGGTGCTGTCGTTGCGGAGTAGAAGGCAGCAGAAAGATGACACAGAAGAATTTCAGGTTAAAGCTCAAAAAATGGAATTCAGTAGTTATTCCCTCCCGGTTCCAGTAAAAAATGGTGATGAAGGTGATTTTGCAAAGGAAGCGTATTTCTCTTTGGTTTTGAATTGAAACATATCTTTATTCAATTAAAACTGCGGTTCTTCTTTTAGAGGAAAGTCTTCAAATTACATATCCAATAGTGATTTAAATTAAATAATATTAAATTTAAGATTTCTGCGTCATAACTCATTACAACAAAGGCAAGAAAAATCGACAGAGCAGCGTAGGATCTGATGGGAGCGATTGCAGGAAGTAGTCTGACTAAAAATGGCGTAACTCGGTATTTATAGTGGCGGTTATATAACATGCCAAAATGTTCTCGAAAATACTGGTATAGGAGGAAGATTCTGAAACTGGGGAAAGTTAATTAGAGGTTGTCTGTTCGCGTAGAGCAAAGCCATCGTATTTTATTATATTTTACATGTATATATAAATAAGTTGTATACTTATATACACATAAGGTGTACATAAATACACACCTACCCTTTTCCGGCCTATTTTCGCAAGTATTGATCGTAGTCATGTACTCCCAATTACAGAAGTGTTTTAAATGATAAAATTAAAATTTTTAATTTCAAAATTTGCAATTTATGTTATTTTCAACTTGTCTTGAGGGATTGGTTAGTTAAGTTAGAATAATTTGAGGAAACAAATTTGAATGAAATGTCGGAGAAATATAGCTGTTTAAATGACGAAAATTGGCAGTATCATAGTAAAAAAAATTGATTTTGGGCAAATAACGAAATGCGCTATTCCGGTTTCTATACCTGTATTTGGAAAGTTTTGTACTTTTTATGAAAAAATAAAAAGGAAAGAAATTTGACTATCTCTCGTGCGAGAAAAATTGACAGGGGTATTTAACGTCAAAATTTGCAATTTTTGATATCATTTTCACTTTGCCTTGAGTGACCGGTTAATTAAGTTAAAATATTCGAGGAAATAAATTTAAATAAAGTGCAGCAAAAAATGTGTGTAATTTAATAGGAGGTACAAGGAAATCATGTTGTGTCCACATCAGATGTTTTTTAACACAGAATAATGTAAAAGATAATAGAATTTTTTAACGCCTATTATCATTACCATTTGTAAAAGATTATTACCATTCGAATAAAAAAATGTGTACCTAAAGGATTACCTTCTAGATATTTCTACAAAATTGTTCATTGTCACTGAATTTTATCGCCAACACTAAAGTGCGTATAGCGTACAATTAGAAATTTTTAGCATTATACATTGTTTAAAATTATTGTAAAAGCGCGTTATTTATGACATTAACAACATAAAATAATATCTGCTGGAAAATGTTATACAAAAATACGAGTTAAATTACTTTACATGATTCACTTCATTAGGCTGGAACACAATTCTGTGATATAGAAGATAGCTATAAGATCTTAGGCCTCGTCGACTGGTAAAAGTCTCTGTATGTGCTTTATAAAACAGATATATGAAAACACTATCGCTCATCCAAGGTATTAATAAATAAATAGTAATAACGTATAAATTAACGTGTGATAAATATCAATGCATTAATTTAATATATAACAGAATTATAATAGCATTATTAACTGAATTAAGCTCTATTTTAATTTTTATTAATGTAAAATCTTGTCTTAAATTTAGGTTGTTGGTTTTTACACGTTTCCGCTCATTTCGAATAGTCAAATTAGATTTCAGTCGTATCAGTTTCCGAATAGCTTTATAATTTTAAGAATAACGCTTTTTAACTTTATAATATTTACAATAAGTCTTAATATTTGCATTTGTGGAAATGCTGGACAGAATGCTTTGTAAAATAATATTCTAAAATCTAATGAAAGATGTAGGCTGATATGCTACTGAATATTTCATGTTGATTAAAGTGAATCAAATGTGTTAGAGAAATTCGGTTTTTGGAAATGAAAGACGACGGAATAGTCATCAGAAGAATTTAAAATTGATCACCCATAGCAGAATTTCCAGTATTCCTTCTACAAGTTTCTCTATCTCTTCCAGCTCTTACAGAATGTTGAGCTACCTAAAATACTGTTTCTCTTCCCTGTCTACCTGGATTAAAAAAAGTTAGCTCTTAACGGTTTCGAACACTTTATAAGGTATTTTCACCCTTCTTTCCGTGTATATTTGTGGTGTGATTGGAAGCACGTCTGACGCCTATCGGGAGGTCCGAAGTTCGAATCGAGCCGAGGTCATTGCGGATTTCTTCAGTTTTCTGATATCGATGAAATCCTAAATACTCTGCAACTTCTTTAATAAATAGGTAAAAAACAACCAGAATTTGGCGTAGAGTTTTTTTGGGGGGGAGGAATCCTTTCAAAATCAGATATCAAATCATATCTCCATGGATCGCTGATCCCCAAAATGTAACACCATGAAGAAAGCATCCAATAGGCTTGAATTTTGAACCGTGTTCAGACCTCGTCAAGACATGCAAGCAGAAACATTACAGCACGCTAAATACATGCGTCAGTAATGCCTCAGAGAACATAGGCTGTTTTAATTTAAAATTAGGCAGAACAGCAACTTTATTTTGGTGTAGATTTCGAATAAAGCTGTATTGATTTCGAAGGCTATCAGACATAGATTTCTCTTCTTCAGCAATAAAAAAAAATTCTGCAAAAGTGGAGGATCTTTTATCTCATTTGTATCGAAAGCGAAGCAAAGTGAACACTAGTATCTTGCCGAAGAAAATAGCAATGAAAGATAAAAAGCCAAGATATTAGAATTCTAAAAGCAATAGAAAACACTAGATGGAATTAATCCTGTCACTAACTAACAAAAATTATTAACAATAAATTTTTAATGAACAATAAATTAAAAAAAATTTAAATGATTAACAATACATTTTTGTCAATGTGAAAAGCTTAAACAAATCCAGTTAATGAACTGAAGAAGCTTTACCGATACACAATTACTTTTTTCTGCATACATTTTCCATTAAAGCTTCTTCAGTTGGTGAAACAGATATCCTTAAAACTTTTATTGTTAGAAAAAAAAATTCTTTTTAGATAATGCCATAATTCTAATATAATCCTTGCTAAAGCTTTCAGAATATTATGCTAATGCTTTCATAATGCAAGATTTTTGTTTTCGCATTTCATTAGTATTTCCCTCGACAGAGCTACGTTCGTGTTCGCTTTGCTTCACGCGTCACTTATGATATAAAAACGGTTGTTACTTTTTTCGTTATACAAAATATTTTTGCTATAGATCTGTGTCTGACCACCATCAAAATCGATTAAGTTTCTTCAAATACCTACACAAAAATAAAGGTTATTTTTTGCCAAATTAAAAATATATTTAATGACTTAATTTAATGCTGTTAAAGTTAATAAATTTCGACTGTCATGTTCAGAATGAAAAAGTTTACTTTCCGTTAAAAAGAGACGTGTTACTATTACTTCTTTTGATAACCTTTATCTGCGCTAGAAGACTGGGCTCAGTACCTTAATAAGGTGTTTGAATACTACATGCATATCAAAATGTAATAAAATTCAGAAGAAATGATATGAAAAGCACTTTTCAAAATTATGTATAATGATTACTTAACCCTCTGACCGGCCAGGATTTTCATTAAGAAAGCACAAATTTCCCAAAACTACTACCAGAAAAATTTATTTTCTTGATTTAATTTAAAAAATTTCCTGGCATTTTATACGTGGATTTATGTACTTTTTATATATTGCCTAAATTTCTTTGACATATTTTAATATGCACGTATATATACGTTCGTACAGATATCAGAAAAAATATTCTTGCCCGTATATATACGGCCTTGCCGGTTAGAGTGTTAAAGTAAAAATTATTATAATGCCTATCTTATTTATGTATGCTAGATTTTTAAAACCTAATAAAACAAGAATATAAAACCTATCTTAATTAAACTTTAATTTTATTAAGATGTTAACCCATCTTAATCGAAGCATTTGGTTTATTTATAGGATTTTCCTTTCTTTTTCTAAAATTTATCTAGTTCATCAAATTTCTCCGCCGTTGTCATTCGATGACCTTTCATTCCAACAACAAAGTTGTAATTTGTCTTTAAGAATTTAACAATTTTTCAGTTAAGGGAAAAGCCACTTTAACTGACACTTTACAAGGACACTTTTAACTGAATAATAAAATTACGGATTGAAATATCAATGTCCTCTTGGAAGGGTAGGAATAATGAAGGATTTATTCACGAAAATAAGATGCGCTTGAAAAGTTTTCTAATTAATTTGATGACTTTCAGTTTGACAGCAAATGAGATTATTTGCATGAAATCTTAATACTGCTCTTTAACTTGCAGAATATAACTCGCCCGGCATTTTAATGTGATGTTGAAAAGTCAAGTAAACAGAATACTAAGATTAATGGTAATTAGGAACTTTAATTTGATTGTCGAGAATTTGGAACTAAAGAGCGAAAGCTATTTCTAGTACCAGAAACATAGAGAGTCGTTTTCATTTTGAAAGTAATGCTTGATATATATGTTTAAATACTAGTTCCAGACAATCTGGTGAAGGTAGTGGAAGACTTTTCGCAAATAATCAAAGGGAATCTCTGAACAAATACGCTTCACCGAACAGAGATAAGAGGATCAAGGGAAA
>KK117394.1:90682-169288 GCA_000611955.2 Stegodyphus mimosarum
CTTCAGATAAATAATGTGTTTTCTCAAGCACCAAATGGGAATTTAGGAGGAAATAATGTTGAATGGGAAGAACAATTTGCACACAAGACAGCAATGTTGAACATATATAAATATAAGTGAATCTGAAAGTCGTTTTATATGTTCTAAGTAGATGAATGTGTTATTTCAAAAACTAATTCTGGATGCTGAAAAAGGATAATATCTTTCATTCAGACCACCTGTTAAAACATCTTAGTCTATGAAACTTATAATAACAAGATTAACAATATATTATAACAAATATTAATAATATTAACACTCTTATAACAAATAAGATTAAAAACATTTCATCATTTTTTAACATGGGCTTTATTAGGCAGGTATACAGGTATATCTGCAATTTCATTAATGTACTGAACGTTTTGTTATTGGATGCCTTTTTGAGCAATACATTCATTAAACCTACTGCTAAGAAGTAACTTGATGTTCTAGACAGCTGAATATTCACCACGGCGCTAAATAATCTGAGAGAGTTTTTTAAGGTCGAGAACAATTAGCCATTTTATTGATCAAAATTCGTCGGTGAGTATCTGCAGCTATTGAAGTCTGCTGCTTGTCATTGCTGGCTTGAGGAAATTAGACCTGATTTTACCTTTAGGTTAGTTTAAATGTAAAATAGTCTGTAGTCTAGGACTTTCTAGCAGAGAGGCGCCTTTTTACTTTTTACAGTGAAGAAATATGTTAATTTTCTATTTTTAACAACATTAGAAACACATAGACTGTGGTTTATAAGCGCAACTGCCCTTGAATGAAAAAAAGAGAGGAATAGATTAATGATGTCAGCTTAATGACGAAATTGTAGACTTTGTATGCCTGAGTGCGGGACCACATGACTGGGCTAAGGTAAAGACGTCGGTACAATCAATTCGCCAGCCGACAGTTGGTCGCACATTTATTTATTTATTTTTTTCATAATGAATTCGTACTTTTCTTGAGTTAGTTTCTGGTTGGTAAGCTGTATGTACAACTATGTAATTCATGTTGCTAAATAGATAGAGACAAATTAACGTACGGCTTGTAAAATTTGCTATTTTTGCTTGCCGTTATATCTACGTTACATCAATACCGGTATTTTGAAAATGTGCAAAACGTTTGAGTGTTGCTTTCACATGAAATTTCAGCCTGCTGAAAAAAAATTGCAAGAGATTAAACTATAAGCCATACGTTTAACAAAGGATAAAAGAAAAGTGAAGAAGTAGGAGGTGTTTTTCAAGTTAAATGACAAATTACGTACTTTTGCGATGGTGTTAGAATAAAATTATAAGTCTTATTTGTAATAAGGGGATATTAGTTCTTCCAAAGGAATATAACTTATGTTGCCATTTCGAAAAGAATCATAAAGAAAAATTTTAAGTGTCATTATGTAAAATGAGAGGAAAACATTTTTCAAAATCTGATTTTCAACAACAACAAAATATTTTTTGGAATGTAAAGCAAAAGTTTATGCAAGATTTGCTACCGCGCGTATCATTTCACAAAGATCAAAAGTCATTTAGTGATAGTGAATTCGTTAAACAATTGTTGTGTAGCGAAATTAAGTTAATTAAGTAATTAATGAGTCATTAAAATTTAATCTTTCATATTCCAAATTTATGCTAAACAATGTGTATTTTACTTAATTTCTGTGTAATTTTGTTTTATCTTAATTGGGGTTTTTCACACTTAAGTTTCTACACTCTTAGCTTTCGCCATTTGCGAAACTTGTAAACGGCAGACAATGGAACTTTGTGTATTTTTCACGTAATATTTGAATTTAAAAATACTTACTTAATTTGTGTTCACATATTTATGATTTACATTACTAGAAGCAGAAAAATTTTATGTTCAATTTGAGACTACTTTCGAATCAATAGCTAAATTAGTTTTTGAGTTAGGGCAATTTGTTTAATTAATTTTCCTACTTTCGTGGGGTGGGGGATGAATTTTCTGAGTACGAATCTTAGCTGCCTCGTTTCCCAATGATTAAGAGCATTTCCGGCTAGGAGGAGTATGTTTACACCATCCTACTTGCCCCAGGTGTTAGTTGGCGTCTTTTTTTAGCGAGTGTTGGAATTAATGGGTGAACTGACAATTAGAAAAGTGTGAAATTTTACAGGGGTGTAAGTCGGTGTTTGATGAACAAGTTTTTTTTTCACCATTTTAGTGGGGTTTGGCGGTATCTGGCACTCCTTAGCAAACAGGCGTTGCAGGTGTCACTCCCTCGTTTTTGCACTCTTTTTACACGCTCTTTTACCATGCAGTTCTGAGGGAAGCTTCTAGAATTTGAAGTGGGGCATATTGCTCCTTCTTATTGAATTAATGCACGAAACATAAAATTTTCGTTTTCTTGCCTCCTCGGAGGTTTCTTTTTTCCCATTTGGGATGAATTTACTAATTACGATCATTTAAGGGCACAGACTGCCCCATCCATTTAGCGGTTTAATAGGATTCTAAGGAAACTCTTATCTGATTAATTCCATCACTCTGAACCTGGCCTAAAGGAATGTCTACTCTACCTGTTTTCTTTTGGCACTCCAAACTCCCTTTGAAGTGAATTTGGTTGATTGCAATGGAATTTCCACGAATAATTACCATCATGCCTTCAGTACCTGAGCTTGCCCCGACGACGATTTCGCCTGCTCTTCGCTTCTTCAACATGCCTGAGAGTTCAACTCGTCTCCAACATCGTAACATGTGGGGAGATTCTAACTTAACATTTAACTAACATTGGCTACAGCTAACTTAACATTGGCGGCTTCATTTTTTCTAAAAAGAGGACTGGCTGTCCGGACTTCTCAGATAAAATTTTGATTTTTCTCTTACTTGATTTCTTTGTAACTTAAGGAAAACAGGCTACTGAAAATTTTACCCTTTCATAATTAACTACAAAATATATTAGAGCTTAAAAAAGGTTTCCCATATTTAAAAATATAAATTTTTACTGGCTTAATTTAGAATGATTTTTTTTGAAGAATTGAAATGTTGATTTCTAAAAATTTTGTTTTTTGTTTGTTGAGCATATTTTACTTGCTGAGTTTGATGTAATTGGAATATGTAATAAATTGTTCAAGTTTTTAATATTCTTAACTTACCAAAAAAAAGTGGTCTCACTAGCAACTCAGTTTAGTGAAAATTTAGGAGGAAAAATTTATTGATTAATCTGAATAGTAGAATTCATTTTTTCTGTGCAATAATAAATTGAGTAAAATATAACTTGTTATGAAATGAAATAGATTGTTTATGAAAATTAAAATTGTTAAGGAAATTAAATAGTTGTTTTTGATTAATTAGCTTGTTATATAAATTTGTTTATTTTTTTGTTTTGAAGTTGTTTATTTTTTTGAAATCAATGGTTTGTTTAAACAATCTGTTTCGCTGTTAACGTTAGATTTTTTCACTCCCCGGGGAGATGAGTGATTTTTTTTAATTGATATTGATACACTCATAATTTGATCTGATTGAAAAAATAAATTCTAAGGTTTTCCTAAAAATTTAACACTGATTATTGTGCTTTTTATGTTATGTTTAAGTTACATATTTTATTACATGATTCCATCGTAAAATCACTGGTATCAAGGTTCTTAGGTTAAAAATTTATACAACGCAATGTTTTGTTTAGGTTAGTTAGTTTGGAGGCAAAATTGCTAACTTCGTTCTGTGGTATCTTCCTAAAAGGCACGACAGAACGCAATGTTTGATTAAATCTAATGGACATTTTTGTTCTAATAATCAACAATTTTTTAAAAATATTAGTTTACTAGCCAACACAATAAAGGGACGTATTAACCAAATCACTAGTGATTTACGATGCGACTTAAATGAAAAAAAATATAAATTTTGCAGCATTCTCAATGCAGTTGATAAGAGTACGGGCATCATAGACATAGCACAACCCACCGTTTTTGTACGAGGAGTTACTGATAATTTGAAGTAGCTGAGGAATTATTGAAGATGAAAGGAAAAACTGTTGCACAAAATATTTTTTCCCGAAATAAAACTGAAACAGACAAAGTTAAATTAAGTTGAGAAAATGGTTAGCAAATGATGGTGCAGCTGCTGATTGCCCAAAAAAAAAACTGCTGCTGTAAAATTAAGAGGTCTAGCGAAAGAAGAAAAAAATTCAGAACAAGTTTTCTCTTTATATTGCATTATTCATCAAGGACTCTGTGTTCAAAGTTTGTAAATGGATGATATTACGGAAGCGGCTGTTAAAACAGTAAACTTTATCCATGGACGAGCTCTGAATTATCGAGAATTTTTGTATTGCTTGAAGAAATGGAAGCGGAAAAAGGGTTTTTTCTAAAAGGACATGATGCAGTTAAATTGAGGAAATGTAGTAAAACTATTTTTTGATTTAATGAAGGAAATCAAAATTTTCATTACGCAAAAATATAATACCGTTTACGAGCTACATAGTGATACTACATGGATTAGCATCTCTTGTTGATTTAGCCAGCCATATAAATATTGTCGAAAAAGGTCTGCAAGGAAAAAATATACTTGTAACTGATATGTATGCTTCTATTAAGGCTTTTGAAGTTAAATTGCAAATACCGGAAACACAACTGTAATCAAAACAATGTGCATATTTTCTATATTTTAAATCCCCCCCTGTGAAATGAAAAATCTAAAGAATAAGCAAGGAAAATAACATTATTGCTACAAGAAATTCAAAGGCAGATGTAAGTAATTTAACAATCTGAAGTCCGATTTGAAACTATTTTCATTAACATTAAAAGCGAACGTGAACAACATACCAGACAATCTACAAATGGATCTAATTAATTTACAGGGTGATATAAATTTTATTCAAAGATTTGGAGATACAGATTTGAATAACTTCGTATAATGATTCGTACTTCGCAAAAGATAAATATTCTGAGTTAGAAATTTCTGCAATTAGAATAATCGCTTTGTTTGAAAATACATTTATATGTGAACAGATTTTTCATAGTTGAAAATTAATAGGTATATAATTATTGTATAACAAAAGGGCCCGATTGATCGATTGACATTTACAGTCTGTGATGAAGATAGTTTTCAGTAATTTGTCTCCAAGGCTACAAATGTTGACAAACTCAAAACAAAATCAAGTGGCAAGCTGTAGTAAAAAATACAGAAATGTGTGATTATTTACATATACTCATATGCATTTTTTCTGAATGCGTTCATAAAAAAACTTAATACGTAAAACAAAGAGAATAGGCTACTGTTATTTAAGTTTTGTTCCGCTGGGGAAGTTTTTATGAAAATTTGGTAAGTTTTCATTATTTGTTTATGTTAAAAGTAAGTTACTTAGCCGTTAATTCAGCATATTAAAATTGTGTGAAATAAATGTCAGTCCAAACATTTAATATTTAGCTGCTAATAACATTTGAGTTATCAAACGTAACCAACAGAAATTTGTTACAGATAGAAAATCAGTTTAAGTTGAATTTTCTTTTGCGTTATTATTATTGTACGTATATCTATCTATGTTTTGATGAATATTTAGTAAATGAAACTCGAAATTAAGTTAAAATTTAGTAAGTTATTTGAAATTTAGATTAAAATTTTGTTAAAAAATCTCCCGTTAGCTGTTTTCAGATCACGTTTGCGGCCCGCAAAAGGTACTTTCAGCTCTTGAATGAGGCCTGCATGCAATTCGAGTTTGAGACTACTGATTATTAAATAAAAGAAATTTGATAAGATTTTTATGGGTTGTATTCTAAAATCTGAAGCTCAGTCTTTTAATTGTAGAATATTAATTGAATATATAATGAGGATGGTTCCATCTATTGAGAAGAACAAAAGGAAAGAATAAATTATTACATAAGTTTAAAAATATTTTTGGAAGAACATGATTGAAATGTATGTCATTAATTAAAAATGACTGATTTTGTTTAAATTGAAAAGTTTTAGAAAATCTAATTTACGAACTAAAGAAGCTCTTAATTAGGTAACTTAAATTTCTTATGTGATTGGCACAGAAAAGAAACTGCATGGTTAAAAAAGCAGTCAATAATTAGAAACGGATGATTTATTAATATTTTTTGATGCAAGGTTTGCTTTTTTGACGTGAAATTTTAAGGCGCTTATTAGTTTGAAGGATGAATCTTAAGTACACCGATATGGAATGCCATCAGTTTTCTAAGAATTAAAATATATTGGGGTTTTAAATATTAAATTATAGATCTTTTAATCGAAGACAAAATAGTTAAAACATTTATCAAGAGTCCAAAAATTTGTTATTAACACAAGCTTAAGATTAGGCACTAACATGATTATGGCGATTATTTTTAATGAATAAATACTATTTTACTTTTCTAGATTTTATTTATCTGGTATTTTATAAATATAAAATTGAAAGGCATTTAAAAGTCTTTAAAAAACTGTGAAATATTTTTACTACAAATCCGGAATTTAATTTATTTATGTTTTCTTATTTTAAAATCCAAAAGAGATAAAATTTCGATTATGTCTGAAAAACAATCAATTTACGTCTAAACATTTCAGTTTTATATAAAATATAATTCTTTGATTAAGATTTTAAATACATTTTAAAATTTACGTTGCTAAATATAATTCCGTTTTAATTTGTATTGAATTTTAATTACAGATTGGATGTTACATGTTTACATACTGTTTAAGCATATGTAAATAATTTTATTGAAATTATTGTAGTACATTTTTTTTTATAATGTAACATGAAAATTTAAAGAACGAAGCTCTGCTGGAAAAGTAAGAAGACAGGAGCCATTCTGTTTAACATTGAGTATATGGCTATTTCACTAAATTGGCGAGATATTACCAAGCCAGCGATGGTTTCAGAGACTAATATTGGTCGCTAAATTTGGCAAGAAACCGCCAAAAGCCTCACAAAAGTTGGCGACCATTTGGCGACATTTTGATCCGGTCCATGTATAACTATAATTGGTGTTGTGATTGAATAAATGTAATTAATCTAGATGCGTAGCTGTAATCGTATCCAGCCCTCATATGCTTTTTAGTAATTTCGAGTCGTGGGTGGTTCTAGAGATCCCCGGCGGCCGGGGGAAATCTATATAAAACCAGGAGTACATCAGTTTCTCAAGAGTTGTTGGTTAAGAGCTGAATTCGGACTGTTGAGGTATCCGTGAGAGGCAGTGGCGTAGCTAGGGTGGGGTAAGGGGCACATCTGTCCCCGAGAACAGCATCCAGGAGGTGCCAAATTAACGTTATGAAATCTTAGAATGAAATGTTTTAGATTCTTGGCACGCAGAAGGGAGCGCAAAATCTTCAATTGTTCCCGGACGCTGAAAACCCTAGCTACGGCTCTGGAGGGAGGTTCGTCTTTTAGGTTCGCTTTGCATTGCGTTGTGTTTAACATTCTTAGTAATTTGAAGTGCAACTATTGATTGTGCTCTTTGATACTCAGAAGAGTTGTGTGAGTATTTTTGTGAAAAGTTCCAGAACTGTGAAGTGTTTTTCTTGGCAAAATAAGTTTTATCAAGTTATGATCAGCTCTTTCCGCATTCAGTCTCTTACGAACCGTACGCATGCAACAGTATGAAAAAGCTTCGACGGAATGCTTTTTTATGCATAATGTTAGGAAGATAAGAAAGAAAGATTCTGTTTTTAACTAGTCACTGAATAATTCCTCATAAATGAGCTAATTAACATAAATTCAAGGTGTTGTTTAGCAGATGGATATTAGTGTTCCATAAACAACTTTTTGATTTCTGTTGAGTTTAGATAAAAAATTTTAATCATGTCTTTCAGAACTTTTTTCCATTGAAGATTTTGGAAGCAGGGCATAAAATTCTCCAGACAGTATGAATTTTAAAATGCATTTTTCTGTACGTTTTTGTTTTCATTTCCTTTTCAAATTTTCCGCCTTCAGCTCATTTGAAAAAGGAGAAATATAATCTCTTAAAAGCACACTACGGAGAATGAAAAAAAATTCTCTATTGCTCTATAAAATACGGTAGTATTTCTCATTGTGATGTAGCATTAGTTTCATGAGTTTGATTATTCTTCCACTCTAGAGAAAGTCATATTTATTGGTAAAAGGCTAAACTAAGATTATGGTCAATAATACATTGCTCATTGATATTAGTTCTAAACGTAGTCATGAAACTATCTCTACTTTTATTTTAAGATACTTAACAGCGTGCTTTCCAAAAATCAATTACAGTTCAAATTTGAATAACATTTTGTATTTCCCTCTGAAGAAAAATATGATTATTTTGAACGGTTAATTTTTATGCAGTTTTTTATTGATTTCTATATAGTTTTTTATTGTATTTGTATTGTATTCTCTTTTACTTAAATTTATTTACACAGTTTACAGTTTGATTGCAGAATTGTAAAGCACTAGCAGTTCTCTCCAGGTTCTATTCCCGGTGGCTGAACAGACTGGCTATGTAAGGTTTTTGTAGTTTTGTTCATCTGTATATTATAAAAATCAACTTTGTTCATTCGTGTATTATAAAAATCAACTTCCTTCAAATAATCAGCCCAGGAGTCTGGAAAATTTAAGTAACAGTAATTTTTCACAGTCCAGGCAAATTCATATTATCTGAACAGCTACAGACAGAAAGACTTTTGTCAAATACAAGTAAATTTTTGAAAGAATTTTAATTTGCAGTGGCAACAATTTTATCAAAAATAAAAATAATTTAACACCATAGAGTTTGGTGTTTTCTAATGGGCTCAGTACGATCTTGCAAGTAGTTTTAAGCAAAGGCTGGCCATATAATGTTTATTCGAAATCTCACAGTTGTTGAATTTCCTACTTCAATCATCCGGATAACTTTCTAAAGGGGCGAAAGGTCAGGATTGCTAACTTGTTTTTGAACGCAAAACCCATTAGGGCTGATGTGATCGAAGGCTTTTTATTGAGACCATATCTTGTTTAATCTATATATTAACAATTCTTAGTTTCTAACTGTACGACAGCTGGTATTTATTCACCTTATATAATAGCGTTACTTACAAGTCTTTTCAAATACACTGGCATCTTCACATAAATTCCAGGCGCTGTTTAGCAGGTGTTCCATTAGCTTATTTGAATATGGCAAAGCGCGCGAACCTGTCTACTAAGGAACGGACGCTTCCGTGGAGGACATTCTTTCCTTCCTTTCTTTTTTATAACCTTAAAGTTACATACAAAGAAAACCACGAAAATCAATCAGCCCCTTCACTTAGAATCTAGTGTGAGTCGAACTACCAGTATTCAGCGGCTTTAACCTTTCAGCCCCTGGTGGAGCCTTTGGTGCTCGAAGTGGAGCTCGAAGTGGATGACAAAATTAACAGGCAAGAGAGTCCGTACCGCTGATTAATTTGTTCAAAATGCATGATATGAATCGGCGCTGTGATCTGAGTATTAGATTATATAACCAAGTATTTAATATATAAATATGAGGTACAAATATGAAGTTACAAATATGAGGCAACTGGGAGTAGTGTTACATACAAAGACATGCTTTTTAGAATGTCGTTACCAAAACTACTGGAAACGCTAAAGATAGTATCACGTATCACAGTTGTAAGTTTATACCTGTGGATATTATGCATTAATGCTGTTTGCAATTTAAGCATGTAGGGGCACAAATTGGGGCAACAAATAACGGGAAATGTTTTGAAATTTTCCGAAATTAAAAACTTCGGATATTACTAAATGTTTGTAAAAAACAGACCGATTACTAAGTATCCAAAGTGAAATAGTTAGTGCTTTTGTTTTGAGAATGAGACAAATTTTATTCTCTGTTGCAGAGAGTTCTTGTTTGAAATTATAAAGTCATAAAATAATTATAACCCGCTTAATTTAAATCTTAAACCGCTTAAGTTAAATCTTCAAGTACCCACGAAATATTTTTCGCAACATTCGTGTTAATATTACCAAACTATTTTTAAGCTGCGAGTCATCTTTTGATTCTTCATGCCCTACGCTGGTGCGTTGAGATAATAAATATTCTATTTGAGACAGTGGCAACACATTGCTTTCAAATAACCGCATCTGTGGATTAAAATTGGAAGATAAATATCTTATATTTTGCAAAATGGCAAAAGTTTGACCCGCTGGAGATAAAAATGTTTTATTTCGAACAGCGTTGCCTCTTCTCGCATTCAAATCGTTGAGTTTGATAAATAAAATTCGTTAAATTTATACAAAAGCTGAATTAAATCAAAAACAAATTAAAATTTCGATCTTCGAGTTGCCCATGTTCGAGTGGAGATGTATTAAAAATTCGGTAGCTCTAGGTGCCGTTGCTTTTCTATAGTGCGAGGAACATAGATGCATGCATACATACAGATTATTCCTTATTTAATTTTTTTAAACAGTACATCGCGATAACATTTGGTGACTAAAATTTGAAAAGTGATTCGGACACAAAATTGACACGGGCAAAAAATGAGTTTCGAAACTAATAGCACCTCTGGTGCTAAAAACCGCAAGGCGAAATATTAAAATTGAATAAACTTGCGTAAAAGACTGAAGTTTTCCCTGGAGTTAGTACTCTCTGAAGTCTAGACGATGATTTATAAAGCAATTTCCTTTACACAAAACATGTTGCTATTATTCTTTCTATACAATGGTGCAGTGACAAGTTAGACATTCATTTACTTCTTTTGTTGTCATTTCAACATTTTTGTTAAGTTCGCAAGGATGAAGATTTATTTTTGAAATTTAAAACTTTTCAGATAAAAATACCGGCATTTAAAATATTTTCTGTTATAAAGTATATGCATTTCTTTTGTTTTTCTTGTGCAATATTTTATATTTTGAATGCGTAAAGAACGCCTTTGTTGAAGCTCGGTATCTAAAAGTAACTCAGTGAAGATATTTATGACAGTAAGTTTAAAATGAGATATATTTTTGATTTAATTACTCTGCATGAAAAAAAGAATTCATTAACTAAGTAATGCCCGTATATGAATATGTACATGAAAAGTACATGAAAATACGTGTTTCTTACATGAAATCAAAGGAAGTCCTTTGCAAGGCCTCTGTGAAATACTAAACAGCAGACAATTTTGAAATTTTAAGATAGGAGAACGGCTCTACCAGAATAAAAAAGGAACGGGTCAATAATTGTTACTAATACTAATGCACTGTAAAGTGATCTCTGTTAGCTTTGTTATAAAAGGAAATCTTTTTCTTCATATATTACTTTGAAATAAGATGTATTAATCACAAGCCTTGACGGCAAAGTTTATACATATGAATGCAAGCAGAAAAAGAAAATCAAAACAATCAATAAAAGTTAGCTTCCATTACAACAATTGAATTAAAGTTTTACCCGCGACTGCTAAAGCCACTAATACAGTTTCAGCTGCTGTTCTATATTTCTATTATTGTCTATTTCTGAAATTTCTATACAGGTAATGGCAGAGAGATGAAGTATCCAGAACATTCTAGATTTATGTGTTTATATCAATTAGATGCAAGAACTTCTAACAACTGTCGCCAAATTATCCCCAACTTTCGTCCCTGTGGATGAAATGCAAAACGCAGTTCTGCGGTACTAGAGAACTCCGGTAACACATGAACATTTACGTTTTTTGTACATACACAAAACTATCAGTAAGTGAGTCCAGTATTTGATCCAGGGGTTGATGACAGATAAAGAGGGACAGAGACCACGAGATGCTATTGGTAGGGATTTCTGAATCAAAATTGGAGGGATTTTGAGCCGAAGTTTATAATGTTACATTTGTCTCCCCAAATCTTCGGCCAGCAACAGAATGAAACAATACTCTCACACATGATTTTTCATGGGCTAATGTAATACTAGCAGAAGCAATGAGTATATTCGCATATTACATAGTAATGATTACGAAATGTATTGTACTGTTCAGAATTTAAAGCATTTAGTCTTACAACACCTTTCTGAAAAATGTATCTATCTTATATACGCGATATAGCATTAAAAGTATAATAATATAAATTATAACTAATTATTTAATTTTTATTTTAAAAGAACTCATTTACTTAGTTTGTAGAGTTTAGATATCTTCTCGTCGATCCTAAACTATAGCTAAACCCTTGGTAGACGTTAAGCGAATTATAGCTAAGTAATAACTGAAACTCCGGAAGGGTGTAAAAGACCGTTAATTTAAAACTAAATAAGAACAGAAGGCACACTTTGTGCTTACAATTCAGCCAATCTCTTATGGCAAGATAACTTAAATACAGTAAGTCAAATGTAAAATTTAAATTCAACTAAGCTAGTAGCCAAAGGCTACAGAAATCAGTTTAACGTAAAATGGACACAAAACGTAACCGGCGTGAACTTCAATTATCGGCAATAATAAAGCAAGATGGGAGACTGCAAATCGTATTTTATCTAGCAATCCTAGTGGTGTGGTCTTGATCCTACTGGTGCTACGCTATGTCTTGTTATCTACAAAGCCTCACTTTAAATACACGCGAGCTGAATTTTCATTCTGGGGGGAGGAAAATGGAACGAAGAAATGACTGTAAAGATCCAAAATATAAAATAACTGGTCAAATAAAATAAAGGAATCTTATCAAGTTTTACCTCAAAATTGGAATTTAGACTAAAAGGGGATCAATTTTTTCATCAACAACATTTTCAAAACTCAGAGTACTCTCCGTACGTGAGGTTTCGTGTTAGGGCTAATATTACTCTAATCTGTTACAACGGAAGGCTTGGAATTATGTGGCATTTCATAAAACCGAATTCCTTAAAAATTTTTTAAACTTTTCATATGCCTAATCATTATGATATTTACACAAAATACTATTATGAATAACCTATAAGACAAAAACAAAAAATTACAATGGAAGGAATCTGTGTATTTAAACTTCAAAACTACAGATATAAAAATAACTCAGTATCTTGATCACAAAAAGGAAAGAAAATACATGAAGGATTCATCTACACGTGCCAAAAGAATTTGTGAATAGGTTCTTAGAGGTAAGTCTGCTTTTAATATTGATCATTCATTTTTCAGTGAGCATAAGAATTTTCCTGTATACCCGCTTATTTTATTTTTACTTCCTTTTCACAAAAATACATATTTCTAGGCTAAGTGAATAAAAGTGCTTTTTTTCGCATAAAAGAAACTGGATTTCCTGCTCTTAAATCTCAAAAGAAAAGCCAGCTGTAAAAGAAATACATTTCTTTTTGCTTAGGAAACTAGATTTCAGAATTTCTCTTGATCTTATGCTTTAGATTTCATATAACTTTAGAACACAGTCAGTCTGGCCGCCTTTCAGAGATACATCGACTTATATTATTTCTATATTATTATTTCGACATTTAGCGTTGCTATCTTAAAAAAAACCTTCGGCTTCTTTCAAACAGTTCATTTTCTGATAATTAGTAGTTTGTCAATGATGATATCAGATTTAGAAATGATTTAATTAAGTTCGACTATGTGCATAAAAAGTATTGTATTTTACTTTAGTCAATCTAACAGCAAAAATATGACAGTCAGTTTAATAGCAATAATATAAAGTTCGTTAAGACGTTGAAAGTAACTTTGTATTTTACATGTTTTCTAGTATAATATTATTAAGAGTTTCGCACAATAAATTCCTTTTGCAACTACTTTTATACACTATTAAGTGTTTTTTTACTTCCCTTCTTACGAATGACAGCTATTTACATTGCACTACACTGTTTTTCCCATTATATTTTTGTGTAAGTTAGTAAGTGCAGGCAAGGACATATTGTTAAAATTTGTTGATTAAATTTTTACTATTATAATTTTTATACATTATTGCCTTATTATGTGTTTATGTGTCATTGTATTGTTATTGTATTTTATCTCTGTATAATTGCTTCATGTATTAATATATCGTATTATTGTTGTATCATATCTTCTATGTATTAGTATTATTTTTTACGTATTATTTTATTATTACTGTATTATTATTATTTTGATTTATTTTCTCTTTAGTAGAAGTATTATCATAGTTTTATTATTTATAGTGTTTTTTGATAGTAGTACTATCATACCTTTATTACTTATAAAAAAGTTTAGTATTCTTATTATAGTAGGTTTTCTATTATTATACGGGGTGTCGATAATTAAACTAGAAATTTGCGAGCAGTCTGTAGCAAAAACTATGCAGCAGAATCGCGTGAAAATTAGGTAATGGCAGAATGAAATAATGGGAATTTTATCGAGGGGAAAAATACGAGTTTCAAAAACCACCACTAGATGGAGTTGTGCAATGTTAACTATTGGCATATGCAAATGTCGTAACCATAGTAATCCTGAGCGCAACCTGTAGCAACCTTATAAAGTTGACCGCAGTCATACTCGTTTCTAAGTCAAGGAAGATGACGTTGACTCTCCAAGAACGTGATTTGTTGTTGAAATTGTTTTACCAAAACGAAGACTCTACTACCGAAGCTTTGTGGGAGTTTCGGGTTTCTGAAGCGGTTAGGAGAAGGTTCACTTACTAGTAAAAGACTAACAAACATGATTAGGAAAATGGGAACATTGGGGATTCATCCAGGAAGGGGGCGAAAGTAAGTTGCTGCACAGGTAGTGGATGATCTAGCGCCGCAAGTGGAGGAAGACAGATCGCAAACCATTGGCAGCACTAGTGTTCCCAGTATTGCAGCATCTTTTGACCAACCTCATTCCACGACTCATAAGATTTTTCAAAAACTCTTACTCAACTATCCCTATAAACTGCCGTTAGTGTAGCAGCTCTTACCAGCTGATCTAAATAGTCGACAAACTTTTGCGTTGCGGTTTCTTGGGCCAGTTGAGCTCCATGTTGAATGGTAAAGGAACATTTTGTGGACTGACGAGGCCCACTTTCATGAGGAAAGCGCGGTTGACACGCAAAATTGCCTTATTTGGGCTGCTACAAACTCATATCAATTTCTATAAATTCCATTACACTATTCGCATGTAACGGTTTGCTGTGGCTTTACTGTAGCCATCATTGTGGGACCGTTTTTTAAGAGCACAGTGCCACAGGGCCTGTGACATGCACTGTCACTGGTCAACGATACGCTTCATTATTAGAACAATCCGTTATTCCGACTCTTCAGGCAAGGCGATGAGATACAGCCATAGTGTGTGTGCAAGATGGTACTCCTCCACACATCCTCCGATGTGTGAAACAAGTGCTCCGCCGCCATTTTGGTGATGACAGAATCCTGAACCGGCAATTTCCTACAGCTTGACCTTCTAGATCCCCCGAATTGAGTCCTTGTGACTTTTGGCTGTTGGGATACCTCAAGGCCATGGTCTACCGTGATCCCATCACATCTTAAAGAAAGCATAGAACGCCATGTGCGTAACATTGCCCAGTTAATGCTGCTTTCAACAGCCGAACATGCGATTTTACGCTTTCAGATTGTAGAAGACAATGGTGGGCATCATATCGAGCATGTTGTAGATTATTTTTATGTTCTCAATAAACCTATGGTACAGCATCTAGGGGTGGTTTTTGAAACTCATTGTTTTTTTTCCATCGATAAAATTTCCATCATTTCATTCTGCCATTACCAAATTTTCCTGCAATTCCGCTATATAACTTTTGCTACAGACTGCTCGCAAATTTCAAGTTTAATTATGGACACCCTGTATATACTTCTTATTCTCTTCAGAGCTAGATGTTATGTATTATTGTTGTATTATATCTCTTTTATGAAACTGAGTTATTTACTTACTTCTGTGAGCCTCGTGGCATATTTTGTGGAACATGAGGAGAAACATTTGTTTCCTTAAATAAAAATATCTGTATACATTCGCAAAGCTGCGGATAATATTAGAAACTAGCCATTATTCCTTATAAGATGAGTCACACGTTACATTTTTCTTTATAACGTTTAAAATAAAAAAAATATTGACAAAAACATGAAATGTGGTCCGCAGGAACACTCACGATAAAAAAAAAAGATTTACGTAAATGGAGGTAATCGCTGCTTATTTGATAAATTAAGAAGTAAATTTTAGAGAAGTGGAATTTCCTAATGTTTACATGATTAAATGTGTTAAGCTTAACGTGTTTTGATTTTATAAGAGGTCTCATCAGATACAGGAAATGTATCTGAACTAATATATACAATACCTAAAAGAATCGTTTACCTGATTCATTTTATCAGAATTTGGCTAGTTCCAAATAGGCCTCGCGCAGACTGAAACGATAAGACTGTTAGATTTTAATCGTCATGCTGCCAACAGCCTATGTATATTAGTTCTTTAGCTAGTCGAACAATTTCGAGAAAAGCCTCGCATGTACCTGTACAAACTCTCATAATGATAGATTGTTGAGACATAAGCAGCAAAATAAAGGAGGCATAAATGCATTTAATCATGCTGCTGACATGCTTGTTTACTCATGGCAGCTCGAGTATGAGAGTAAGTGAACGTGTGATGTGTAGTAGAAAATGATGAAGCCCAGTAATATTTACTAGTGGAAACCAGGTACGCTGTGACTCTATCATGACATGATTTAGACAACGGAGATGAATGATATACATTCAGTACCATATCTTTGACAGATATCCGGGTGTTGAAGATCATAGAATCATGGATGGACTAATCAGTTTTATCCCAAGACCATAATTTAATTAAACGTCCATCCATCAACATAAGAAGGTGGATAGCTGCTCCGTCCTCTTCTCCAAATTATCGAATGAACTGTAATTGGAATTAAGAAAAGTATAGGATTTTACTTTTCTAACTGACGTGTCTGATAACTGATTGTTAGCTTGAGAAGGATTGTGGAACTTGCGTTCATGCCAAGGGTGGGATTATTCTTCATTGAAGTATGTATTTTCAGTTATACTTGCAAAATATTTCATAAAATGTACATCGCTCATGTGATTTATAAAAAATGACTGTACAATTTTTTAGAAGTGATTTGTGTACAAGCACTATAAGATATAATAAACGATTATATTATTTACAATTGTGCTACTTTATATGTAGTATATAGCTTTTTTTCGTAACACTTATGATATAGAGCAGCTACTTCAGGCTGTATATAAATCATAACACAGCATGGGGAAGGATACAAAAATACTAGGTAGGTGCATGCTCAGCATTTCAATGGACGCTATTTCACATAGATGATGAATCATTGGGAACCTTGAAGGAGGATAAATTGGGATCAGTTTGGCCGAGGAATTCGGGAGCCTGTCACGAACTGCGACGGTATTTCAACCGGCAGAAAAGTTATCTGAAAATTTAATAATGATCGTCTGTCACTAAACAAGATGTCGGAGGACAGGTGTCTTGCTTTACAGGCGAGAGAGAACGATGGCAAATAGCAAATGGAATTGTAAAAACAAGGAATACACGATTTGCTGTTCGATATCGGATTGGACACATTACCAAAAACATATGGAAAGTATGTATACGTCGTTTATGTATGTCGTTTATTCACTCGGCGATTTTTATTGTAATAAACAGAATTGTTACTGTTTAAATTAAATAACAGTTTTATCATTATTATTAGTTTGCATCTGGCAACAGAGTAAAAACTGGAATTTTTATGTTTATATTTGAATATATTGTTAAGAATGACGATTACATTTTAAAACCAAAATAAGTTAGTGAATAAAAATAAGCTAATGAGTGATCTTAATAAATGCATCAAAAATAGATGAGTTTTTCTTCCTCCATAAGCAATATAGTGGCGTCCATGATTGAGAAATAATAGCAGCAGTTAACACTCATGATGTATTTCGATATGAGTGGTAACAAAGCTTCTGAAACTCCGCAAATCTGTGCTATAAGTAGTTTTGAGCCGCTGAAAAAAGAAAGGCCTATCGATACTTTGAGTCCTTTTTTTACTGCAACTTGCAAAAAAGTTTGTGGCTCTTTTACAACAGATTGAAATCGAAAGTAAGAAAACAAACACTCTCTATAATCAAATATTTGATAAATCTGAGCGTTTGTTTAGTATCGATTCTCAATTACGTAATTTGATTGAGGTACCTAATGAAGAATTTGATACATTTGAGTCATACACAGTTCGTTTTATAGAGATTAAAACAGATATTGATAATTACATTTAAAATTTGTCCATGAAACAAAACTAGATTCTGCTAAGACAAAATGTTTTTCTATTCTTCAACTTCGTTTCTCATTAAGTCTACTAACAATGTTTTCTTTATTACATAACTTGAAAAATCAGATTCTCGATTCAGTCTATGTCTATGCCGTGCCTATAAAATATTGTTCGGAGGGCATACCTCCTTCTACTGGGTAAAGCATAGTAACGTAATTTTCAATTGTTACACGCAATGTTTCTATAGCTCTCAGATATATATCTAGTTGATCATATAGTATATTCAGCTTTGTATGAGACCGATTCGCAACTAACGTTAATAAGTCTCTAAGATGCACTTCGATAAACCAGTCATCTCTCCCAAATCTAGACTTCAGATGGTCAATATTTTTTCCGTAGTTTCCTTTACAAGGTGGATATCTGTCTACTATAGCTCTTCTTTAAGTTTTCGATATCATCGAAGATAACAGATATTCAAACTTATCCTTTTAAATTAACTTTAGACCATCATGAATACGAGAAAACTGCCCCCAATAACTACTTAAGTGCTCAGCATTAAATGATGTTCCTTTAAATTTCATTTTGGCAACTTTAAATTAGAGCCACATGATGCATTATACCAGAAATGACACTCTTATCCTTTTGTAACAATTTAGTTTGGCTCGGGTTTGAAAATGGCGAGATCTTTCGACCATTGCAACGTATACACCTCGTGGAGATAACATCTCCAGATATATATCTTCCAGATAAAATTGAGATTGATGTTGCATCCAGTAATACTATTACCGTTAGACATCAGACTTCGGATTTGATTGCGGAAGATGAGGATGCTCATCCACATCCGGAGCAAGTTTCTACACTAAGTGGTCAAGAAGTAAAGACGTATGAAAGATTAGATTTAAAATTAATTTAATAGTTAATTATTTGTATAAGTACTGTTTGTTTGTATAAGTATTTGTGTGTTTTTTATTTGTGGTTTTGTTTCTGTAATTAAATTAACAAGATAAAAGTTGCGAGCATGTTATGAATTGACATTCCTATTGTCCATGTTAATGTAAATAATAGTTTTGTTATTATTGTTACTTTGCATCAACGAAAAAAAAACTGGAGTTTGTGTGTTTACGTTTGAATATATTGTGAAAAAATGATAATTACGTTTTTAAATCAAAATAAGTTACACACACACACACACATATATATATATATATGTGTGTGTGTATATATAATAGCAAATGAGTGATTTTAGTATGTGTATCAGAAGAGATATGTTTTTCATCCTGCGTAAGCAATGAGTAGAGTGTCTGCCATAAATGCCTGTCCATAGAAAATAGTGTTTTCTGTGGTGCAAGAATGTGAGTACTGGCAGTTGAGTAGTGGGATCAAATGCGATTTATGGATGAGAATCGATTTATTCTCATTAACGATTCAGACACGAAAGCGCCTGGATACAGAGTAGAGCCTGTAATCACTCCTTCGACATCGTCGAAAGTCACCAGTTTGAAGGAGATGAAGCTCTTGTTTGAAAAGGCATAATACTTAGTGGTCGTATGGAACTCCTTAGAAGAGCGACAACTATCCTAAGGAAGTTTAGTCACTGGCGACTGTTATTTTACAGAGGATTTACGTTATCATATGTATCTTCTCAGGATGTTGTGAGCCCTGATGTTTGAAGGAAGACAACCCATGCTTCACAGTACAGCGGCTGTCGCTGCGCTGTAGGAGAGTGAATGTGTTCGCCAGTACATAGATTGGCTCATCCGTCTCGATATCCAAACCCAACAGACTGAGCATAGGACGTTCTCTAAAGGCGTAGCACATCATTACGAGCCAGCAACGATTCCACAGCTGCTGTCGGCGCTGAAAGAGGAATGGGCTGTGATGCCTCAAGAGTTCCTCGCAATCTCATACTTAGCATCAGTAAACAATGTAAATACACATCGTACATTGAGTCAGAGATGATCATATCTCCTACCAAGGATTGCAATGGCTGCCACCAGTCACATGGATTTTCGGTCTTTTGTTGTGTCACATTGAAAACACACTGTTGAATAAACACACTTTGCATCCTTTTGATTTTTTTAGTCAGTGTTGTTTATTTTACCGTAGTTTTACATCCCTACGACATTGTGGTATTCTTTGTACCGATTTGAAACACTGGTGCACAACATTACATGCAGAAAAAGGTCTCCTATCCGTAACGTTTGCACAGCAGTATAGTTCAATCAAGCCTCAGTTACCAGCACCTCAATGGGCTAGCTGTATTTGCTTTTCGTTACTTTTATGCAGGTATAACGTAACTACGAGACAGTTTCTCTCAGTGAGTTTTGTCTTAGGAAGATCACATTCAAGTATTTACATGATTAAAGAATCGATCGACCTCAGAAAAATAAATGAATTTAATATTTTGATTCTGCTTGGAGTATTCCTTGTTAAAATACGGTATGAGATGAGTTTATTTTTGAACTAATCATTCAGAAACACCTCGGGGAGGATATTCATAATTCAGAAGTGAATAAGACTTGTCTAATATGCATTCATTGCCATAAAAATTTGCGCACCGAGAAATAGTTGTGTGATCGTAACAAAACTTGGCATGGAGGTACATGTCGGGTTGATATGTAAATGATTAGAAATGAAGCGGGATTGCGTGTTGCGGAATGCCACTAGAGGGCGTTGAACTTCGTTCTTCTTGGAGTATAAAACAGGTAAGCAGAGCTTTTTTGAGTGTACGTAATATTTTGCTATGAAAACTCTGAGGTAGATGCCGTTACGCCGCCATCGAAGCCAATATCAGCAGCTATCAGAGTTCGAGAGGGAAAGAATCATGGGATAATGGAAGTAGGGTGGACAGCTCAGCGAAAAGCTCGTCGGGTAGGCCGTTCTGATTTTACTGTGAGGAGGTGTTGAAACCAGTGGACAGAAGAGACGTCATTTACACGGCAACTAGGCTCAGGACGTCCTAGACAGACCAGTCGTCGAGAAGACTGTCACATCATGAGGCACGCACGCGTAGAGCCAACTGCCTCATTGGCCGCTATCCAGACACAGGCAACAGCTTCATTACGGGCACCTGTGTCTTCCCAAACTATCGCAAGGCGATTCGTTGAAGGACATTTGGTATCGCGGCGCCCATTAGGTGTGCTGCCAATGACACCTACTCACCGACGCCTCCATTTGGAGTGATGTTGCGCACGATAGGATTGGACTTTAACGGAATAAACGAGGTCATCTTCAGCAACGAATCTACGTAGATTCAATATGACCAGTGATGACAATCGTGTTCGTGTGTGGAGGCCCCGTGGTGAACGCCTCAATCCTGACTTCGCTTTACAGCGACACACCTTTCCCACAGTTGGTGTGATGGTATGGGGTGCCATTGTTTACGATACACGGTCACCCCTAATATTGATCTACGGCCCAATGACAAGCCAGCGGTACGTCCATGACATCCTTCAGCCACACGTGTTGATACTGATGGCAGGGCTCTCAGGAGCCTGCTTCCAACAAAACGATACTCGGCCACACACAGCATGGATTTCACAAGACTGCCTCCGCCACATTAACACCCTTACCTGGCTTGCTCGATCCCCAGATTTGTCACCAATCGAGCATATATGGGATCATTTGGGACGGCAAGTTGGACAGCCTGCGAGATTGGCGGAACTAGAGGCGCGTTTACAGCAACTGTGGAACGAGATGTCTCAGGACGCCATATGGAACTTGTATGCCTCAATACCCGCTGGTATTGCATCGTGCATTCGAGCTAGAGGTGGTCCAACAGAGTACTAAAACTTCCGCTAATGTGTACTTTTTCTGCAATAAATGACACTTTTTTCTTTGATTTTCTAGTCATTTACTTATATCAAAGTACTACTTACATATATACAATTTCGTTTCATTCTGACAATTCTTTCTTGGTGCGCAAATTTTTATGGCATTGAGTGTACTTGAGCATGGATATTTTTCTGTACTTTGAAATATATTTTTGTTGTTATTCCAGCAATATTTATACAGCTACAATTGCATTAAGATTTAGAAAGATTTCATTTCAGTCTATGGCGAGAGTTCGATATTCATATTAACCCATGTAATATATATAAGAAGAACATGAGCAACAGCAATGAGGAAAAGCAGTTTTTATATTTCTAATTTACAGAAAATTAAATTAAAGCAATTTTAATAAATAAATAAATTTCTATTATTTATATTTACTATATTTATTTGTTGTCTGTATTGCTTTCAGTTATTATCTTCATTAACGTTATTTTAATTTTCCTTCATTTTATCTCATGTTTGAAGCTTATGATTTTCAGGAAGTTGGGAAATCTATCTTCTGTTTTGATATCTGGCTATTTATTCATTCATTAAATGTTTTCCCACTCTGGTGGCCAGAAACTTGTACATTAGGTATGGTTAATCATACAACATTTTAACGCTTTAGTCCTCAGAACTTTGCGTATGATTCAAGATTGTGAATAGCCAGTTTTAATCCACAAAGGGGAAAGGTACAATATAAATGTTAATACCTTATCTATTATTCCAACGTACGGTTACCAACATTAATGTTACTTCTGCTACATCTTACACTTAAGTAACTTTTTTCAGGCAACTAACGTTCATTATTTTTAGCAACGTATCTAACCAATAATGTATCATTTTTTTTGATGATGTTTTAATGTTATCATTAACACTAGAACTGATTATTCGTACTCGCAAATAAGCCTATTTTTTTTATCAAGAAACCAACTGAGGGAAGATAATTTACTTTAAGTTTTCACGTTCTCACCTTTCATTAAGGCAGAAAGGTTTTCTAAATATTCAATTTGAGCAAATTTTAAAAGAAAGAATTCTCTATTGTTCAACTCTTGACACTTCTTTCTCATCTTTTGGATTTCTACAGTTATGGATAAATCTGAAAACACAGGAGACTGCATGAATAAGTTTAGAAAAATTATTAGTGATTTTAAGCTGGTCATTATGAAACAAAACACTTTGGTTAACTATTGTAAAGCACACATCTCCTTCTAGAGAAGAACCCCTTTTTAATTTCGAAATGCAAGATTCTTCGAGAATAGAATGGTTACACTTAAAAAAAGAGACATCGCTTTTTTAAAAAATTCATGCAATTACATTTTCCGGCAGATTTAAATTTCTAATATTTTTTTTTTTTCTCAGCTGGAAAGTTTCCAGCAATTCGGACAAAAGTAGAAATTTAAGTTCCTCACAAATGATTCTTCATCGTTAACAACGCGTGTACAATATTTTTCAGTAATCGGAACTACAGTGGAAAGGACAACATTTTTGTTGGTATTAAGAGAATAAAAACAAAAGGCATTTTGTGTGATTATGTCCCATTTCAGGATTTCTCAGCTGAGATTTTTCTAACAATTCTGCCATTCCAACCTCTTCAACCATCGTAAGAACGATTCACATTTCATCCTTTTCGTTCAAGGTTCAAAAATCGAAAGCACCAAAGAAGATCAACTGACTGTGAAGTTTGTATAAAGTGATGACACGATGGTACTTCGTCCTTTAACTATTTAGATAAACTATCAAGGATACTGTGGATTCCTCTAATACGGCAAAAAGGATGCTTTTGAAATTTGATTGTAATCAGTATTATTATTATCTTGAAATATAATTCTAAATATCTGAAATTGAAACATTGAAAACGGAAAATCAAATTGAAAAAGGAAAACTTTTGAAGGTTTGGTTAGCATTAAATCTGAATTAAACGCATACTATTCTAAACATTCATAAAAATCGTGAGAGTTACGGCTGTCACAGCTTTTGATAAGATAGATCTATTATTTTAACAGCCTTTTAAAAACGTGACTTTCATCGTAGAGAAGACTATATAGGAAAATGAATTTTTTTACGACTAGTTGCCAAGAGGATTTACCGTATGACATCCAAATGAAGATTATGTCTTCTTTTCTGGCTGAAATAAGTGAAGAGAAGAACCCTGTTTTTCCGCTTCCTTTATTTCTCTCTCAATTTATTTTGGAGTAATTTTAAATAAATGAATTTTATCTTACCGCAATAGTAATTGTATTATAGCCCATTTATTTGTCAACAGTATAAAAACTTACATATCAAACTCTAAATTGAATATTAGACTTTCATTCTATCCTAAGAGATGCATTTTATTAATTGAATGAAATTTCTGTAGAATATTTGAAGCTATTGCTTCTGAATCATACTTTATTCCATCATTAATTAGTATATTAAAGAAAGAGCTTGAATGATTTTTTAAAACAGTAGTGACTTTTCTTCTATTGTAAAGATCATTTAATGCCCTATTTTCAGCAACCAAATAATTTTATACTTCTATGTTTACATTTAGAAGGCTAAATTTCTATCTGTATTTTTGTCTAATTAACAGCTACATTAAACTTTAGTAAATTATAGTTCCATTTGCATTAAATTATACTTTTTCCGTAAATTGCATTATATATTTTATTTAATTTTTATTAAGTTTTTTGCTTTGTTATGCTTCTCTGCATTTATATTAATTACATTTATTTTCATTAAAATTTATAATTATGCTTATTGAAGTGATTACAAAGCTATCAGTTTTCCATTAAATTTTTCATTTTGCGAGTACTTTGATAATATTAAAATCAATAATTAATTTAAAAATTCTAATTTTTAATTAAGATCATTCACAGGTACATGCATAAATGTGTGGATATTTAGTGTAAAAGGAAGCGGAAAAGACGTAATATAATTAGAATTTAATTACTATATTTTGTGTTCTAAGTTTATGGAAAGTAACATTTCTTATGATATTTTAAGACTAAAGAAATTCAGAGATAGTCTTTCATTCAAATAAAAATAACATCATATTATAAAGTGTTTATACATTACAGATGTAAATTATGATTTAGTGTTCGCGAACTAATTTTAACAGCTATCTTACTATCTTCAAAGTCCATAACACTTGCTTATACTGTGATAATGGCCGTATTCACTTTAATTTCAGTATGAGCTCCATAATATTTGGGTTGGATTTTCTTATATCAGTCTAGAACTTATGATGCCAGACTTTTAAAGCATTTGCAGTTCTATTTCATTCGCCTCAGCAATTGCAAATAATATTCTTCTTCCCTTCCTCGTCACTTATAAGGGAATTTTCTGTATAACCATTCGGTAATAACAGATTTTCTCCAGTTTGGGACATAATCGAGAATCCTAAAACTTGGTGTCTTTTTCTGTAGAAACACTGCTTCAAAGATTCATATTCTGGCATTTCAGTTAAAGTCTAATCTGGTATCCATAGCTTTGGAAAACGGCTCCTTATAAATTTTCGGTACAGTGTTTATTCTACTTTAACACGTTTCTTGTGTAAATCAACTCATTTTTGAACTTCCATTTTAGCAATATCCGGGGCAAACAAATGTTCATTATCCTCTAATATGGTATTGCTTTCACTGAATAGCAAACTTTCAAAATTAATTAATTTTCAGCAATCTATCCCGAGTTTCCAGACGTATATTTTTATTCAAAACGGTAGGTACACCCTCTATATGCTATAGATGGTTTATCATTTGAAATTTCCAAAAATTTAATTTCAGCCGCTTGTATGAAAAAATGTGCTTTTCTCTGGCAGATATACTTAAAACTGAGCGTAAACGTAAACGAAATTTAAGAAAAGGCTTTTTTATGATTATAGCAATTGTACTTGAACACCTGCTTCTCCCCTCCAAAGTCTTCTCACCAAATTCATTGAAAAGTTAAAAATAGAAAGGCTGGAAGGCTATAATTTCTGATGTTCTTATGCAGAATACCTGCCACAAGAAAAAAAAAAGGCCTGAAATGGCACGGATTTTGCTGCCACCTCCAGAAAGCCTGAATTGGGAAAACCCGAAATGGGGCATCATTAGAATAGAAGAGAAACACGTCAATGTGACAATCAAATTCGCTGAAACAACCTTCTATTTGGCGTACATTTACTAATTTAGTAAATGTACGCCAAATACAAGGTTGTTTCAGCGAATTTGATGGGGCATCATGTTTCGTGTTTCGTTAATAGAGCTATCTGGCACTTGCATTATCCTTAAGTTTAACAGGAAGAATAAAAAGAAAACTGTTAGCAAGGCAGTATGCCATTCTTCTGTCTCACTGCTACTGAGCTTCTCAATGAAAGGTTTTACTGATTTATCAGAAATTTCAAATCTGTTCTCATATATCACATTTTTGATACTCAGGAATAGAAAATGTCACACAAGACCAAATCATTCTTTCTTTGTTTCTTCAGTAAGTCTTGTTAGGAAAGCAATGAGGTCTGATGCATTGTTATGATGAAGAAGTGAATCTTGTGTACCTTTTTTTGACTACTTCGGGCTTCATCAAACACTTTGAGGGTGGGGACTAAATTCACGTACGATTTTGCAGTCAAAGTTCATCTAATTGAAGATAACGTAATTTTTGTTGTTCTGACAACCGATAATTATTATCCATGTTTTAAAAGACAAGACATTAAACATATAAACCTGAGATCTCGGGAAGAATAATTGATGTAATTTTACCTTACAATTGCCAAAGGAGGACTACTTTTGATATTTGGAATAAAATTTGGATTGAGAAATTTTTGAACCCTTACCTAGCATATTCCGAGGTCAATTTGTATTTCATCCAAGCGTACTTCAAAAGATGTTAAGTCAACGTCCGAAAGAGCGCAGTAGCATTCGTTATGTAGTTCCTCTAACTTAGAATGTAAATTATCTACTGCTTTAAGCTTTCGAATAATGTCTGTGTTATCCACAAGCAGTTTATTTTAGAAGACGGCCTTTATTCTCGTTACTTGTGATCAGATATATCCTGCTTTTGACTAAAGGCTGCTATTTTCGAGAGTTCGCCACGAGCCATTTTTGCCACTTTTCTAAAAATTTGTTTTAAAACATTTCGATTTTCAGCGGCTCGCCTTTGACCATGTTACACGGTATTGATCGAGTTAGTAAAATACTGTAATTTCCACAACGCAAACTTTAATATACAAAATTATTTACAGTTACATAGCTTCGTGTCGAGAACAAAAAGAACGTGCTCCTTTCGTAGCTGGCCGGATGATGCGGACTCTTTTGAGAGAGTAATGTTACCACAAACGTACAAAGAAATAAATGTTTCAGTGAGAAAAAGACTTCAAATTCTTAACAAATATTTATACTCGTAATCCAATGTTCATCATATCTTTAAACGCATTAATTGTTAAAATGATTTTAATGATCATTCCTTAAATATAAAATATGTTAAGGAAAACTATTTACAGATGTGAGAAATAAATTGTTTAACAGCATTTATAGATGACACTTTTGGCATCCACATGATCGATTTGTGAAAGTTTTTTGCCTTATCTTTCGAATGTTAATACTGAAGAAAGTAAAGTTCCGATTTGGTTTCTAACCTGTCGCACAGTTTCGAGTGCATGAGACCAGCGAGCCGCCCAACCTGTATAGTGGTTAGCGTCGTTGACTGTCGTGCCGAAGGTCTCGGGATCGAATCCCGGAGAAGGCATGGATAGTTGTAAATGTTTAATGTTGGTGCAGCATGGCGGCACTTTCAATATGGGGCGAGTCGAAAGTCTTCTCGTGTGGTTTGGTGGAAGGGAAAGGGAGTGGGAGACCCTCGGACCCGCCCCCCCCGAGGTGCTTTCCATCAAAATTGGGGGCGGAACTGAGCTATATCTCACTTTCACCTGTATGATTCTCAAGGCTGTTGCCAGCGACAGGCGTATCTTGCGCTTTTTGCCACGAGGAATTTCGTGGGCATGGGCTGATGTTACTGTTAGACAAGTGAGTATAAATAACAGCAAGATCAGTGAAGGCTGATAGTTCTGCCTGGTTGAAATCCTGTTGAAAGCGCTATCTACATATGTATTTCCAAGAGTTACCTCATATATAACACAAATACGAGTCAATAGCCCTTAGAAAGTTCTCCAAGGAAGTATCTTAGTCCTGATGTGTTTACCTTAAGAAGTAATTGTCTGACAAGTCGAGATTTAATAATGCACTATTGCAAACTTATTCATTTAAGAATGATTTATTTATTCATTTAAGAATGTTTTAAGAGGACTAAATTCCATGCAATAAATTCGAATTTCTTTTGTTTATTTGTTATATATTTAGAAAATTTAAAACGTATAAATTCATTCATCTTTATCTAATTACTTTAAAAATAAATAAACTATTTTTTTAAGGACATGTTTCAATATTCATAGGACAAAATTCCTTTGCGCTTCCTATATTAAGTTTGACTTTAAGTACCTAAAGTGCAATTTAATTACTGCTTAGCTGTTTTTAACGGAGAAACGAGTCCCAAAATATCTCCATCTTTAAAAACGACATCCAGGTCTTTTTTTACGGACAGCAAATGATCGTTTTATTTTTGGCTCCATAAAAGTATAATTATCCACTACGGACGTCTTTAGCCTTCAAATTTAAGAAAGCTTGAAATAAAAGAATCTAGGTGGAACATCCCGCTCGCATACATTTTAGACAGGAAGATGTTAATTATGCCTTAAAAATAGCATGGTGTGATTAAGAATTTATTAAAATTAAATAGTCTTCTTTGCTAAAATTTATTCATAAATTATAAGAGATAAGGTATATGCAACGAAAAAAAATAACACTTTTCTTTGTAGAAAAGGATTTATTCTGCTTTTCCGTTCGGTATAAATGGCGGGAAAAAGGTAGAGTATATTTATTGCGCATTTTATCTACGCGATAATCAACAGTTAACCTTTCAAAGGAATTTTAAAAAGCACATTTTGAAAAAACATTTTAAGCCAAAAATATTACGTAGTAAGTTTTATCATATATCACAGAGTAGAAGAACTACTGAATATCATTTTAATAATACTAAAAGTAAAAAGTTAAAACACTGGAGGGGGAGGCAAATAAAAAAATCAGAAAGCAAGAAAACATACCTTCGGTTTAATTCATATTATCCGACGACGAAATTTTATATAATTTTTGAAATAATGAACTTTAGCTGAGCTGCTTTGTAGAATCATTAGATTGTTTTGAAGCAGGAGACGTGAAAAATGTGCGATGTCTTCCCCGGGACTCGAACCCTGGACATCTCGAATACGCATCCAGCTCACCTAGTTACACCATGAAAGTATGCGGAAAGGGGCGAGAAAATATCTTATAACTTTTTTGAATTCAGATAATGAGTTTTAGTTGCTCGCTGTAATTTTAATTATCAGTAATTAACTCAGCTCCATTATTAATGCTTATTGACTTGAAACTCGGAGAGACATAGTACCACTTCAGTTATAATGCGGATCGATCCATTTTGGAAGACATAACCAACTATTAAACAATACAAAACGACCATAACATATTCTTCCGAAATCTTTATGAAATATTCTTTAAAATATTAATATTTATGAAATATTCTCAATATCCTTTCTTCAAATTCTGAAAAGATTTAAAAAATGTTCACTTAAGAATTGCATGTGAGTAGGTTAAGCTATGTCATCAATTATACTAAATAAGCGAGACTTACTGGTTTACTAATCTAGACTGATCTGGGGAGAAAAAAGAATTAATTTTTGAAATGCTGTATTCATAGCTTTCATTTCTCATAAATTTTATTTTAGCGGTGTGTGGTTGAACAATGTTAAGTATACTGGTTTCTCGAATAGGCCATGTATAGATTACCCACTTTATGGATTTTTGGTGCATTGTTCCTCGAAAAGTTTTTAACTTCTATAATATTAAACTAACTTAGCTCCTTCGACTTCTGGTTAATTTACAACAGCAGTTGCTTGAAGCTTTACTGAGATTAAAATGTGATGGCAACGACAAAGCCTATGCAAATCTACAATACACTTCAGATCAGAATGAGAAACTAACTAGCTTCTTAACAGTTACCGACCTTCGTAAAATCTTTGGAAGTTCAAATTACAAGTGCTTCCCACAGCAAGAGGGTAGAACCTTGGTTAACTTTCAGTAAGCTTATACTAAAATTATGTTCTAATTTTAAACAATGCATTTGCTATAAAATTTATACAAACCTCTGATCTGAGCAGAAATCGTTCAGTTATCAAACTTCAAAAACTTTTGAAGAAAAAAATATTTTGGCTTTTTGGAACAAACTCTACGATTGTTTGATTTTGATATTACAAAGCATGAAGGAAGAATGAAGGATTATGATGAAAGAAACAAGAAACTTGAAGGCTATTGAATTTCATGGAAAAATTAACGTCTGTGAATAGAAGACCAATAAGTGGATGATAAAGATGACGGTGAACTAACAAAGACGGCCAAGATGTAACATTAGAATGTATAAATATGCGTTTAAACCATAGGTGATTATACTGAGTTAGAATAAGATTATAGCTATCTCGACATTTCCTACACTGTCTGAAGGCATGGGAATATATGGCTTCCAAGGTAAACAATATAACAGACTTCTTCAAGAAAAAGAAGGAAAACTTATGTAAATTATAAATATTATTTTAATTAAACTCTGTATAAATATTATAATGAATGTCATTCATTTAGAATTTCTTAGACCCTCATCTATATCATACTCGTCATTAAACTGTAAGCTTTTTAGGGATATTTTCGGATGAACTGTGCATTAATATGGATAACTGAGATTACAATCGAATTATAAAATAAAAAAAATTAAAAAGATACAATTAAAATATAAAATTGAAAGAAATGCTGCAACATTACAGTGCTTGTGGTATTTATTACACAAAAATGTTTATAATATTATTGATTTTATATTGTATTCTAAATGATATAATGTAAACGACATCAGTTAGAAATATTATCAAAAGGAAAATAAAAGTAACATTGCTAAGAAGTATGTATATTGTTTTTAAATAACTAATATTTAAAAAGATATTACTTTGATTTAAAAGATGCATTAAAATATTACGGAAAGTCAAATGGAACCACTCGGAGCTGCAGTTTGTCAAGCTAGTTAGACGAAAACAAAATATCTTATGTTTCGTAGAACAGTAACACTTAACATATTTCACGGATGATAAATGCTCAATTAACATAAGGTAAAGCAAAGCTGGCAAAAATACAAAAATATTTTAATTCTGCAGACTTTTACACTACAGATTACTATAGCCCGTTTAAAGTCAACAGATTTAAACTGCTCCTATTTATAAGTTTATGTAACTGAGTACGCTTGTGTAGTTTTGAAGTCAAATTAAATTACTATTTCAAAATTTTAACTTTATAAAATTTTACAGTTTCGTCATTTGGGTTTCATTGCTTCATACATAAATAAAAATAGGCAAATATTTTCTGCATAACTGAAAATTGTGTACACACACACACAAAAAAACCCAATAATTTCAGTGGTATTCAAAGAAAAATATTTCTAATGTAGACAGCTGGAGAACTCTGGGCAAATGATTATAGATTATTTTACTATTCTGTGTAAATTAAATTGCAAAGAAAGGGAGTTAAACGTGAAAACTTATATAATTTTAAATTGGATATAAATCTTAATTTCTTCTCGGTGAAATTTAGCTTCTCATTGTGTTAAATGCGAAATTTCTGTATTATTTAATCTCTCTGCTATGAATACTTTTAGATCTAATTAACTTAAAATAGCAGACGATTTAGACTTTTCCAGGCAATTCGATATATCCAGAAATAAACTTACTAATGAAATATATTATGTATGAGTGCAGAGAAAACCCTTTTCCTATCACGAACGATTTCAAGCGATCGACGACGTTACTAATTCCTAAATAAAGTTAATCTTCTGCTTGGTATTAAATATTAGTTAGTAGATTCGAGGCAAATGAGTGGCAAGGAGCAAGACTACTTGTTATTGGTAACAAATGGCTGGATTTTTATCAGCTAAAATACAAAAGCATTTGCTTCCATTCGCTATTTTAATTATCTTTGCCAAAATAATTTCATTGCAGTCATTTATGATTACATTTTGTATTTTTGGTAAAATATGTTGCGTTATACCTATCAGGATTCTAAATGATTTTTTTAATACGCCATCTCCTGCATCAATTCGAAATCTGAAGAGTTGGCGAAATTTTCCTTTATTATGATTGGATTCAAGAATATTACCATTTACACTTATTTACCTATAACTACGATGACCTCTAAATAGAAGTCTATTTCTCACACAAAAGATCACTGCTTCTATTTTGAAATAAGGTTTTCCCGATTTTCTTTAGCTTGATGAGCGCTTGGTGAGGGCACAGTTGTATCAACTGTGGTTTGCTTTAACTAAAAATGAGATTTTTTAAAGATCAGCAGATAATACGGAATGACTATCTGAAATCGTATCCTGGAGAAGGCATGGATGTTTGAAAGTTTATAGGGTCTGTACGTCAAAAGGACACCCAGAATGTACGGAAAGCCGAAATCTTCTCGAGAGATTGTGGTACGGGAAAAAGGGTAGAAGGCCCTCGTATCCTCTCTGGAGTGTTCTATCTCAAAATTGGGATGGAACTATACTTGTAGTACCACTGATTATGTAACTAATGAAGCAGGGGGCTGAGTTGAGTTAAGTTGAGAGGTAAGTTTTTGAGGAAGTTCTTAGAGAGGGAAGAAAAACGTAATTTTGGAGGAAATTTAAAAGCGAAAAATGGAAAACATTTTCTACACCGATTCGACACCTTCACGCCCTAAACACCAATTCCTTCTTTGCTCCAGAGTGCGTTTACTGAAGATGTAGTTCAAGGGATGAGAGGTAGAAGAGTATGATTAAAAATGCTTATATTCTTCATTCATTAATATATATTATGTGTATCGTGTTACTATGTACACTGTGCAAAAAAAAGGACAGTTGCATATCTTCCGTTCTACTGAGCCGATTGACGAAATTCAAATTGAGTTTTTCAGGTCTCGAAAGCGCGGCTTAGGATATATATTAGATTTATATATATAATTGTCATAATTGTTCTAATATAGGCATTTTCACACAAAATTGAACCTTTTTCTGAAATGACATTCCAATTTTTTTCCATATTTTGAATCTACTACTAAAATTATTCCTAACTACTAAATTTTGTAAAATTTGGTGCGAAATTTACGGAGAAATTCAAAAATTTATCTTAGTCAAGAATATTTCGCTTGTTGAACATCTTAATATTGGCAACCTGTTTTCCTTTCTCTTTTTACATTGTATATGAGAGGAAAAAAAGTCACATCGTTCCTACTTTCAAATAATTTTAACAAAGTGCCTAAACCATGTTTGATGTTATTATCGCTTTCAACAAATATGCCAAATTTCAAAACGCGCCAATGTATAAATTCACGTATATCTTTCGAAATTTTAAATAAAAAACTAATTTTTTCACGTACGTTTAGAAATACATCTAGTTTAAGATGGTGGGAGAACTTTTATAGATTATGATTCAAAAGTTTTTCGAAAAATTTATAAAATTACTTAAAAATACAAATCATAAACAATGGGCGAATTTTTTTGCAATGAACTAAATGTCGAAATGTGAAAGGAAGAATCAAATAAATTTAATAAAAAAAGAGAGATTAATAAATATATACCAAATTCAATTAACATAGAGGAGCTAAAATTTTGAGAGCTAATGTTTTAAAAGCTATTTGTGCGATTTTTACAAAACTTGGCAGTTTGCCATAATTAGAGTCGTAGAATCGAAATATGGAAAAAAATTGGCAGGTCATTTCAGAAAAAACCGATTTTGTGTCAAAATACCTATATTAGAACGATACTATATATATATCTAATACATATCCAAAGTCGGGCTTTCGAGGCATGAAAAACGCAAGATGAATTTCGTCAATCGGCCCAGTAGAAGGGGAGATATAGAACTGTCCCTTTTTTTGCGCAGTGTACATACATAAAATTAATCGGCCGAAAAAGTCTGTAAATACTTAGTCGGTAAAACCATACAGCCCTAAAATGGTGCTTAGCTCGTTGCAGTGAAATAGATGTATCCTTACCAATAAACCCTGTAAGAAAAATGTCAGTTTAAAACGCCATAAGGAGTAGACTAAGAACTAAATAGACTAAAAGAAAAGGAACTTAAAGGTCAGCGAAACATCAGAACATCAATTTTTACTAATTATTTAATTATAAAAAAGCAAAACTGAGGTAAAAAGAAATCAGTTTTATGCTCGAGATGAAATACAGGGTGTTTATAAAGTCCCGGACCCATTTTGATGTTTAATAACTCATAAAATAATAAAGACAGATTAAAATTAATAACATAAATGGTTAGATAGATTCAAAAAGTTTCATGACCCTTGTCAATGAACTTCCACGTGTGCCACCCTTCGTCGCACGAAGAATATCGAGTCGATATTCAATTTCACGCCAGGAACCGGCAAGCATGCCGACATTCACAGAGGATAACCTTGTACACCGTCGAAATTGGCATATCCAATTCTCTTGCCGCTGATCTCACAGATCTTCTAGGATTGTGTAAAAATGTCTCTCTGACACGCTCAACATGAAAATCACTTGTGCAGGGAAGTCCGAAACGTTTCTTATCTGCGATACTTCCAGTTTCTAGAAAATTCTTTTTCCACCGCAAGATGCTGCTTTTGGATGGAGGATCTTTTTGGTAAATTCTTCTGCAATTTCTCTGCGTTTGCATTATGGATTTTGTTTCTATGAACCACCATAAAATCTGTGCTTTCTCTTGTGGTGTATGCATTCTCCTTAATATCCGGTCGAATAAAACATCACATACAAAAGTACTAGAACAAACATATCAAAAGTAAACACAACATTACAATAGTCGAAAAACACAAGAGAGAAAAATGCAATTAATAAGCAGACGATATTTAGAAAAGTACAGATATTTAGACTGGAAAATGAAATTATCTGAAATTAACCCCACGCGCAGACGATATTTACAAAAGTAAAGATATTCAAACCTGAAAAGAAAAATATATAAGTTATTCCATCAATAAATGCCATAAGTTTGTTTATATCTTCATTATTTTATGAGTTATTAAGCATCAAATTGGGTCAGGAACTTTATAAACACCCCGTACATCTTGAGAGCGTGAAATGAACCTTATTCTTAGAATAAATTTTATGAAGTTTTTATTTTATATTGTAGTTCATTAATTTTGATTTATGCTGCAATGACAGCTTTATTTGATTACATAAATTGTACAGGGCACCAGAAACTCCCTTATTGTATCGTATTTATGTTTTGTTTGGATGTTTTCTTAAAGATGTAAGAAGTTCTTTTTTTTATATTTGGAAATTTAATAAAATGATTTCGAAAGAAAATGTCTTAGAGAGAAAAAATACTTATTAAAAATGGTTTAAGTTAGAAAGTTATGTAAAAAGAGAGCATTTATCTGAGAAGCTATAGATCTATATGATGCTTTTAGGAAAACGTAATTAATGATGATGTTTCTCAAGGGTAAGATCACAGCTAACATAAAACAAATCTCGCCTGAATCCGAGGTATCAGGCCTGCCGAAAAATCTCACGAAAAAGTAAAGATAAAAGAAGACATAAAAAATGCTTCCAAAATCCGACTGGATGTTTACTGGCTATTTAATTTATGAATGGATCTTTTCCTCTACTTTTAGATTATTTTCTTGGTTATCGATATTTCGTCAGTTATCGGTAAGCGTTTAGATGGCATTTTATTCCATTTCGAAACCTGTCGTAATTTTTATTTGTTAATATCAAACTCCATTTTACTTTCGAAACCACAATTTTTTTTCCAGTTCAAAAATGTTTTCAAATTTAAAATTTAATACACCATATTTTTAAGTAATCATAAAAAATAGATTAAATAGCGAATATATATATGTATTCGCAAAGAGATATAAACATACATCACACATTTTGAATAAATACTTAGAGAATTTTTATTGTAAAGTGATCAACATTATCACGAAATGATACATTACTTTTTAAACATTCAGACTAGAATTTTCACAAATGCCATGGCTACAGACTAGAATACATCTCGAAGAGTATTCAGTTCTAGGCTAAAATAAAACATTTCCTTCTCAGTAATAACTTTTAAAATATATTTTTGGTTAAAAATAAAATTGAATTTTACAAGTGCATTAATGATGTGAAGAGAAAGGCCGTCATATCATAAACTGCGAGTTGTTTTTAAAATTTAAGCTATATTTATTTAAGAAATATTGAAAAATGTATTGTAGTCAGTATGTTTGCAGTGCATATTTATTTCACAAACTGCTACCTAAAACAGCTTACTAATTTATTGTGTTTCTTAAAATGCTGATGTCTATGTGTAAGGCTTGAATAATTTCATTGAAATATTTCGAGATATTGTCTACAAAGCACTTGGAAGTATGGAAACAGTATGAGTAAAATGACAATATTGTTTTAGAAACTGACAGTGAATGTTTGTTTACTCTAGTGAATATACTATCTGCAAAAGTGACAGAAGTATTTTATGTTTCACGATCACAAAAGAAAAAGTAACGATAAAATTCTTTTTCAAAATTCAATATCAAGTAACACTAGATTCCAAAGTATATTTCGTAAACAATATCTTTTCAGCAATTTTAATTTAAAACGGACGCAACAAATGTTAAAAAACACTGAATTCAGAATATAATAAAACGTTAGTCTCTTCAAATATTTTCAAATGGCAGTACGAATGTTGTAATCTATACTAAGGTGTAATCCTGATAAGTGATATTAGAAGTCACAATTTTAAGAATAACATATCGGATTCTCCATCTTGCGTTTAGCTAAAGTTCTGATGTAAGTGAACCTGTTGCTCACAAGTGTCACTACTTTATAAAATATATACCTAAATTTCGATATGATTGAACGTATTATTCTTATATAAGTATTCTTTAATATGCATAAACTTCGATATGATTGTACATATTGCTTTGGGAAACTAAATCTACGACCTGTTTAAAGAACCTGTAGTAATAAAGTAACTGAATATATAAACTGAATAGCTCTTTTGCTCCGAAGTGGAATGCCCAGTCGATGTGTACAATCTCATTCGAAGTTTGATAAATCGCTGCATATTAAACGAAGATTTCTAACCTTTCTTTTAAGGTGCGTTCACACTTCAGCGAAAGCACTCAGACGTATATAAACGCAACGTATGTGCTAAACATCAATGCAACGTTAATCTTTGCTCCAAAGCAGGAGGAGTTGAAAATATTCAACGTCATTTTTTCAATCAAAACAAAAGTCATTATCTGCTTACAAGTGACGAGATAATTCTGTAGCTATTAGCTTGAATCTCGCTGGAGTATTCCCAGCTAGACATTGCATTATTTTAGTCCAGTTAAACATTTAACACTGCCCAAAGAGAAAACTCTTAATTATACTGCAGGGAAATGTTTGCAGTTCAGATTTACCTAGCAGGCTAAGATAGAGATAGTTGGAGGTAAATGAAGGGCAGCTGCGAACCAGTTCATGCCATGGAATATATTACGAAGGTTTTTATGATTAAGTTTCATGGTGGAGTCGTAATTTTCTTTTAAAAATTTTCACGAGCCATTAAGCATTGAAGATGGATTTCAGAAGTTTATTCTGGGTATTTAATGTTTTCCAGACCTTTTTGTGTTCTCATGTCTAGGAAAAGGCATAATTAGAGGGAAATTGACAATTACAGCGATGAAGGTGATGCCATTTTTGATGATGGAAAAGTATTCTAAACTTGAAAATAAATCTCGATACCTTACATTTCATACTGTATTGTGTGTAATATAGAACTCGTAAGCCTCTTTATGCAACAACAGCGCATTTTATTCACTGCAAACGGTAATAGAAAATAAACAGCAGAAATAACGATTTGTGAAGAAAATAGACTGGAGCAAATACATGTAAAATTACATTTTTGTGGTTGGCTATAGTTTGACACTTTATTCCAGAGCTTCTGCTATTGTAATGATCTTTATAATGCTTAGAAATTATACTTAATCAACCATGATGCTTAAAATAAAGCAACAGCGATACTTAAGTCGTAGTGTAAACGCACACTTAGAAGAACCACTTCATGGTAGTTCACGTAGCGACACAGTCACATTTTACAATGATTTGCTCAACAAAATCTTTAGCAGAATTGTAATTAAAAAAACTTTCAAAACACATTTCAGAGAAATATTTAACAATCCACAGAAACACGTCAGTACACAGTTACATCGCATAAAATGGAACAACTGCTAATAAAACGTTAAATAGAAAATGCGCAAAAGTACATAGCTCTTGAAATGAGAATTTTTTTTCACAAATGTTGCCAATTAAATGACAATCTTTCAAAACCTTAAGCAAAATCATAAATATTACAAATACCATTATTACAATACTGTATAGAAACACTAAAATATGACATCTATAGATGAATGATATAACTGTCTTTTTCTTTTGACTTTTCATACAGTTCAATAACATACATATCACCATATATGACTAAAATACTAATTACAAATATTTCCGTGAAATAATTTTCGAATAGAAGTTCGGCAGAAAATTTCTTAGAGTAAATATGTTATCTGAGCAAAGCTCAAACAGAAAACAGGCACAAAATATTTACGACAAATATCTGTTACAAAAAAAACCACAGTATTATCCGAGACCCATATAGCTTTACCGATTAAATTAGGGACGATTTCAATGGAAAAAGCAGTACAAAAGAATATAATAATTTCTTGACAGAAAACGACGTTATTAGAGAAACAGTGCCACCATTTTTCGTTTATGTCAAGAAACTAATTTGTTAATTCGTCTGTTTATGGCTATAAAATTTACTTCTTATTGCTTCAGATGCGTAATTTGACTTCAATTTAAGTTTTGTTGCTAGCAATACATGACTAAATTAGTCCAAGAAATAAACGAAGTTTTTCTAAAGAGATTTTAATTCCTCATTAATGAGAATTTTATTCACATTGATGACGTTTATAGTAAAGTTAAACTTGATTTGAAGTTTTAACAGAAATTATAGGAGGAATTTATTATTTGGAATAACTCGCTTTAGAAAAATAAAGTTTACAATTAATGTTCATTAAATAATGATGTGTATTTACGAGTTTATTGTTTGAAAAGTTTTGAACTAACAACTAAGTAATTTAATGACAAATTCACTTCTGGTACCAAAAACTAGCATGAGACCAGTAATAAGTCTCAGCAATAAGTCTCTCATCAGCATAGTTTTCCTGGTTACATTAAAGCGAAGAAGAAAACATTCAACTTATGTTTGCTTTTAGTTGTTAATAAAAAATAAAATTTTATGTTTCATAAAGGTTATTGCGTCTTTAATCTATTTTGCGCGTCTTTAACTTATTTAATCTAATATTTAGTTTCACTAGCAAATGAATTAAATTTTCTTTTTTTGATGATAGTAAATAAGAAAATTTCTCTTTTAGTCTTCTACTAATTAGAAACATATGACCTATGTTGAGAGCTATTATTCATGTTTTACTAAAGTTTTACTTAAGATTATTTTTTACTTAACATTTCTAAGTTTTAGTTCAATTTTATTCTTAAGCTTTGTTATAAGTTTTACTTACAGGAAAAATAATTCCAAGAAGGCTGAGTAAATTTAAGTATAGAATGCGTTTATTATTTTGGCTGCATAATAATCACAGAAGAATCGAATTCCTTAATTTTGACAATTTTTGCTGACTGAGAGGTTGGTTTTTTAATTAATTTGTTACAAAAACACTCTTTTCGAAAGCATTTATACAAAGCATTTATGAGAGAACAAGAAATATTTTACACTTCTTATATTCAAGAAAACTGCATGGGTCCCGACTGTCTTTCCCAAATAAAGTCTTTTATATTACCAAATCTAACACAATGTCACACTTCCGATGCAGCAGTTCGATAGCTGCCATATTTATACACAGAAGAGTTCAGCCCCCAAGTCGCAATGGCGTTAAGTTCCGTCCATGAAGGAAATAGAACGTAAAAGAACAATGGTGATTTGTTGTTTTTCTGAACTCGCTGTTGATGAAGTCTGATCACATGATGAGGCATTTTCCTTTTTCGGCCCAGGGATTGTTTTTCTTATCAGGGGCGTGGATAAGAGGATCTGTGCGTTCATTTTCTTCGATATATTCTCGAAGCCTGAAAGAAAAAAGGAAGGTAAGCATCTGAAGATGACAGTTGATGATGTACAGCAAAGTAATTGATGGATACGTGAAGCATCACGAGACGCAATGTAATACCAACAAGTAGGCTCTGCCAATTGAAAGCATAAAAAATTAACTTTATTTATTATATATGTAAAAGGTCATGCATATGCAGTTGATTTATACCAATTTAGCCGACTAATGAACCTTTCGAATTCTCGCATAGGCGTGAAATTAATACCAGCATAGAAGAAGGGTGAAATAACCCTTTATAAAATCTAAATAAGGAACAGAAGGGCAGATGCTTTGTGCTTTACAATAACACCGACTACTGGAACTTAAACGTTAAAGCATAAACCAATTCAAGTCTATATAGAATAGTGCTGGATTAGCACGTTAAGTTACCGCTAACTTAGGTTGACTCACAAACCTAACAGCGTGACGATTATTTGAAATGGCCAAAGGGCGTAACAGCAAGGTCAGAAACGAAACGTGCGCGGGCTAGCGAAAACACGCTTTGACTAAACTCATAAATTCACCCTTTAAAATACTCACTTCACTTAACTTTACATCCTGGCAAGGAAATGCGAGGGGAGAATGAGAGGTTCAGGAAAGGTATCAAACTTAAAATAATTTATTATGCAAAATAAGCGAAACCCTACAACAGCATAAACATTTGTCTATCTCAGAAAATCCTGTGTTATTCAATTATTGCAAGCCGTATTGATGCTACTTTGGACAATGCGGAGAAATTGTGCAAAATGAAAATATTATAAAATCAAACTGAATTCGTTGAAGAGACAGCTTATGAGCAATTTTCTAAGCTTTTAGTGGCTTCTGTACTTGATCTAGGCGGCTCATCAATCCTTTCACCTCCATCCTCACTTTCTTCTTACTTTTTTGTTCTGGTTCATTTTGAATCACCGCATTTAGAATGGTTTGAGCTGATTTCTACAGCTTTCATTTTTCTTTTCTTGATATTTCTGCTATCACTTCCAGTTGGGAAACTATGATTACCAGAAATGAATTTAATAAAATTATTTCTTCTTAGTCAGAATAGTCTAATTTTAAAATATCGAAGATCAGTTCTTTTCCGACAAGAATTTACTTTTTAGATAAATTTTAAGTCTCAATTATTGAATTCACTATATTAAAAGTTAATGTTATTCACTATATTAAAGTTAAGATCAATATATTAGTTATAACTAGTTCACTATCTTAAATTTAAATTCATTTTAAAACCTCACAAAGCTTTTGCCTTTTTTTAGTATTAAACTCAGTAGATGTTTATAGATACGATATACAAATAATCCATACAAAGATAATTCGTATGGATGTGTGTTTGAGAAAAGGGGTGTTTCGATTTCCGAGCAACGCTTTCGTATTAGGAAATGTTATTCGATCGATTTAATCAGTTATTTGAAGAGTTTAGAGTTTCTTTCTCAACACGACAATATAGCTTATTAGTCAAGGCAAAATATTTAAAATGGAAAAAAGGTAAGCAAGACGGTTGACTATCTTGCAATTTGCTGGGGCTCGAAAATGACATTCAGGACTCAGCCGTGATTTAGGAGACAATGTTTTGGAGCATTTCAGAATGCTGTAAGTTTCTTTGTTTTGTTATTTATATTTTAGCATTTGCGTTTAATTATTAATATATATTTTTATTATATATAATTTTATTCTTCGATTCTCTTCCTCTTGCGTGATTTTTTAAGAGATGCTACGTGCATGTGGATAGTGAGAAAATATCATTTAAGAAATTGTTGCGATTCTAAAAAGTTTGAGAAGCTCCCTCAAAAATATCGCAGAGCCAGAGGTTAGCAAATCTAACAACAGTTGGCTTCCATACATTTAAAGCTAAGTCATCATTATTAATTAGAGAACACCCTATATTTCCTCATGAAAATGTCAGACTGTCTGTTACACGTAATGTAGTATTAGTTGAGAGAACAGGCTTTACATTGCCACATATATTCCTCTAATCTACGAGTATTCCCAAATGATTAGCATAGACACTTAAAAGAATAACTGAAGAAAAGGGGAACGCTGTTAACCATTTTCCTTGGATTTCGCATTTCAACAGAAACATATTTTAATTTATTTGACAATTCATTGTCATGGGAAAACTCATCTTCATGTGATAGAAAACAAATATTAAGAATTATGGTACTCAAACTATTAAATTAGTTCGAAGCTACATTGCCATTAAAAATGGCAGTTAAAAATGGAAGAGAATTTTTATGATCCAATACTTTTATAGTTCAAGTGCCCATTATTAGAACGGGGAGATGAAAAGAAGTTTTTATCTTTTATCTCTATAAACACTCATTGGCTAATTGAAATTGAATTTTTTCCTCTCCTTGATTTTATCTTGCTGAAGCAAGCGTATTTTGAGTATGCTGTATATGCATTTCTAGATAAAGAATTTCATTATTATAACATATTTTTTTGTCTTCGAAATGAATATTTCTGGTACAGTGTCTGCCACTTCTCAATATATATTTTAAGAAAACAGAATAAGTTAACATAAATAAAAATTATCTTAAAAGCAATACAAGGAAATATTTCAGCAATAGATATCACGAAGGGAAAAAAGAATAGTTACAGAAAATGGAAAGAAACATCTATAGGTGTCTGAGAAGAAAAAAAAGTTTAGAAACATATTACTAAATAGCTACGTTAATAAATTGTATATTACTAAAGAACTATCTTAAAAATCAATTAATAAAGGAATTAATGAGTTTTAATGCATGCAATTAAAATTATGAAAGTTAATTAAGCCAAATTAAACAATTAAAAATTTATTTTATTTGATAGTCAATGCAATTGAATGGTTTGTGTAGCTATATTCAGTATAACCTACCTAACAGACGTTCTTAAAATAAAATATACTGATGCTACTTATAAATAACTGTGAGGCTTTCATAGGATAAAATCCTGTTTCCAATAATTCTAGGCCCACCAGCGGCCGAGCGGTAAAGACGCTGAACACTGGTAGTTCGGTCCGAGGTTCGAATCTCGCGAACGGGCTGGCTGTATGGACGTTTTCGTGGTTTTCCCCATGTGTAACGTGTATACGAGCCAGTTTCCCTTAGAAAGTCCTCCACGAAGGCATCCCTCCCTTTAGGCAGATAGCCCTCGTGTGCTTTGCCATAATTGAATAACCCAACCCAATAATTCTATTGAACATTAACGCAAAGGGGTACTCCTATAGAATATAAACGGAATTCGACTAATGTAAAAATGTCAGATGGAGTATTTAACTTTATCGGTTGCGTCGCTCTGATTTAAATTCACTAATATTTGCATAGATATACTATATAGTTCCATTCTAAGAGTCGATGCTTTCCTAATTTTTGAAATATCAGATCTTATCTAAAAGAAAGTGTTATGATTAACTAAAGGTTTTAATAGTCTTTAAGGCTTAGATATCAGTTAGCAGTCAAATATTTGACGATTGAAATTTTCAAACTGATAGGTATATGTTAATTATTTATACGTATTTTCTTTCTTCTTTCATTAAAAATACCCCAAAAGTTTCTTCAATTGGTAATATATAATCAATTTTCATTACATATTTTCCTCAATATATAATAGAGTCTCACATTTAGCTTTATGAAGTCCTATAATAAATCAGCTAGCTTCACTAGTAGTTTAATCCAAGTGCACGTTTTATAACTAAAACCTAACCAGACGAATAAGTTATACATCAGTATCCATTAATGATATTAGGAATATGCATTATGTACTGATATGTTTTTAAAAAGGTGGAGCATCTAATAATTATCAGAATTATTAACAAATCATGACATGTTTTAGCCTTCATCTGTCCGGGATGTAAGAATAACACACCCAAAAGCTCACTTACATAGTATCGATCTGTGTATAGCTGATGATATTTATAGCTGGCGTTGGCCCAGCATTGGAGGGTAGATTTAATAACCGTCATTTTGGACCTTAAACGATTTCCTTTTTAAACAAACCTTCCCGGTTATAAGTTCTATGATCTGATCCGCACGAGTTTTTTAACTTCAAACTATCCCTAAACAATAAATTTCTTCAAATTACTAATACTTAAATAAGGCTACTTTTTTGTTATTAAATTGATGCTGATAATTAAAATAATAGATAGATAGAAGATAGATTTTAAGTTTTTGATTAATCTGTTTTATATTTTTAAGATCAAAATGTTTGTTTCGCTGGCAGCATTGAAACTAATGGACATATCTCGGAATTGATGGCATTTTAGAATCGAAGAAATATGGCATTTATACGTATATATGCGGTGATGAATGTTTATAACGGTCAAGAAGATGTTGGAGTTTCCCTAGGCACCTAATAATAATTGTGTGAATTATTGCTATGAAAGTTCGGGCTTTGATTGGATAATTATATAGGCACATAAAGACAGAGATGCAATCAAAGCTGATTGACACAATTCCATATTTTTACAGAAACATCATCATCAAGTGAACATGCAATTTAGCTAAATCGGTGTAAGACATGAATTCACTATTTAATAATAATAAATGTATTTTTTCCACATATTCTTGATATTACAACTGAACTATACATTTCGGTATGGTGATTAGCGGAGTCGGTGGTCATATAAGGTATTTTTTCCCTCCTTCCAGCATGCCTTCGTGGCGTAACGGTTAGCACACTCGGCGCGTATTTCGAGTCCCGGTGACGGCACTGCACATTTTTTACGCCTCCAGCATAAAAAACGTAACGACTACAGTGGCTCTCAAACAAAAAGGTGGTGGATGATGATTCTTCACCACCAGGATTTGGTGATTGGGTTCCCTAATACCCAGTCGCGCTTTAAAAGGGGGGTATATAAGGAATTTTCTCCTTCCTTCCAGCATGCCTTCGTGATGTAACGGTTAGCACACTCGGCGTATATTTCCGAGATGTGCAGGTTCGAGTCTCGGCGAGGGCACTGCACATTTTTCACGCCTCCTGTTTCAAAAATAACCTAACGATTCTACAGCCATATCATCGGGATCAAATTCGAATCCTGGTAAAAGCATGGATGTTTGTAAATGAATAGTGTCTATGTAGCATTGAGGCATTTAAATTATTATTGAGTCAAAAATATTTTCAAGAGATTAATGGTAGTGGAAGGAGATTTCTGGATCTATCGCCTAGGTTGACAAAATTGGGACAGAATTGGGCAAACGTCTACTCTAACCTATAAAATGCCTAAGGTCGTGGTCAGTAAAATGGGCAAATCTGCCTTTTGGCTACAATAGTGGACTTGATTTTAGTTATGAATGATTAAGATCAAGATGATTAGTCACAACACAAGATTACAATTTAAAATCATGAGAGGCGGACTACGTCTTAGCAGGACAGAGCATTGAAAGAGGTAGCACTGAAAGGTCAAGATTGTGTTACTGATGTTAGATTAAGAATGCTGAAATTACTTTAATTCTTAGTGGAGGGCCATAGTATTGCCTTATTGTTACTAAATTTAGCAAAAATTTCGGTTTGATTATTTATTATTATATAAAACATTTCAGTTTCTCTTTCATCATTACGCAAGCACATGCTTCATTAACATAATATAATTATATAACACGGATTAATTTTGTAATAACCCATTTCAGAAAGATTTCTTATATTTTTTTATGCCTTTGGAACAGAGAGGATATTATCTTTAGAATAGAGAAAGGGAATAATCAAATTAGAATGAGGATTTAAGTGGCAGTTACAGAATTGAAGTTAGAATCTCATTTCAGAGAATTTTCATCTTGGGTACGAATATTTTTGAAAGCATGAAACTTTTGTTCCGAATAAAAGGTAAAGAAATAATAGAAAATTACTTATAAAAACGATAAATAATTATAAAAACGATTCTTTTTACGTTATGATAAAAATAAAAATTGACTTCACGTTATCAAAGGTATGTATAAGACACAAGAAGAAGAGAAGGGGACTCAGCATAACGATTTAAAACATATGCAGAACATTTTACTAAGACGAAAAAAGGATACTAAGAACTGAAAAATTCTTTTCCATCATTACACAAGTGAAAAGCGATCTTCATAGTGAGCAAATTTACATGCTAACCGATTATTTCATGGTAGGTACTGAAGAAACTGACCGTGACTTAACCGCTAATAATTGCTTTAAGTAATTTTGAAATGGACATCGAATATCTGAATCTCTTTACCTTGAAAGCGCTTGATTACACTCTGAAAGAATACTAAATCTTTATATGTATGAATCTCGCAAAAGAAAAATATAAATAAAATTTTATTTTATTAAAATTAAATAATATTTAATAAATACAAAATATTATTTTATTTTAAAATTTTATTTTATATTATAAATTTACGAAATAACACATCGTACGTCCATCATTAAAAAGGACAGAGAGGGTAACCTGGTTAGGTTAGGTTATTCAATTATGGCAAAGCACACGAGGGCTATCTGCCTAAGGTGAGGGATGCCTTCGTGGAGGACTTTCTAAGGAAAACTGGCTCGTACACACGTAACACATGGGGAAAACCACGAAAACGCCCATGCAGCAAGCCCGTTCGCGGGATTTGAACCTCGGACCGAACTACCAGTGTTCAGCGTCTTTACCGCTCGGCCGCTGGTGGGTAACCTGGAGTTTACCAAAATGAACTGTAGAACATAGATTACGACAGGCTAATTTTTCTTATTACAAAATAGGGCTAAAATGCAGTCAAACGTGAAATAAAGAAGAAAAATTTTGACAGGTTGTGGAAACATTATGTACAGGGTGATCAAAAAGTCAGTATAAATTTGAAAACTTAATAAATCACGGAATAATGTAGATAGAGAGGTAAAAATTGACACACATACTTAGAATGACATGGGGTTTTATTAGAACCAAAAAAAGTTCAAAAATGTCCGACAGATGGCGCTGGACAGCAAAACGTCAGTGACTGCGCATGAAAATCGTGTATAAAAGGAGCTGTAATGAGAGATAGAATCTTAGATCTCCTTCTGTTTCAAGAACCTGTTCCCATTGTATCTAAAGCTAAATATCTTGGCATCATTCTTAATAGTAAGCTTACCTGGTCTGATCATATTCAAAGTGTCAAGAACAAAGCATTAGGCATCATGATCAGATTTTTGCCTGTTATTGGAAAATACTCTAATCTCAGTTTACGTACCAAAAGGCATATCTATACTTCCTGTATTAGGCCAATTCTTTGTTACGCTTCTCCTGCCTGGAACACTGCTACCTGTAAGCAACTTTATCATCTGCAAGTAGTTCAGAATAAATTCCTTAGAACTATCACTGATGCCCACTTCTTTATTAGAAACGAACTTCTCCACAGAGATCTCAAGCTTGAAACAATACAGGACTATATTAAAAAATCCAATGATAAATTTTTCAACAAGGCTGTGCAGTGTGACTTTGTGAACTACTCCCAGATATTCAATTATGAAGTCCTTTCAGAAGACAAATTCATTCGCCCATTAGCTGCTCACACAATCATAGATGGAATCTGACAAGAGCACTCATGACAACTCCTCGTTGGTAGTTGCTTAACCTTCTTTTGCATTTATATATCATTGTTTTACTCCTTCTTGCACCTGTGTATTTTTATCTATGTAAATATCATTGTTGGAATTCTGTAGCATCTTTTGAACTTTTACTCGTTTATAGTCAAGTTTTTGCCTCGTTTTTGCCTTCTTTCAATGTCAATGAATAGCTTTCTCCGCTGTTCTGGTCTTGTCACTTCTTTTGCGATGTCCTAGGCCACCTTTTCTTTTTTCTTCTGCCTCCGTCTTCTCTTCCGAAATTCACCCTCGTCCGGATTCTATTACGTCATGTGCCTTAGGGCTTTATTTCATGAACCGGCATCGCTGCCTAGGCAGTAGCCCGGTATAGCTCTTAACCAGGTAACCAGGATAGAATCTTCTCTTCCGAGATTCACCCTCGTCCGGATTCTATTACGTCATGTGTCTTAGGGCTTTATTTCATGAACCGGCATCGCTGCCTAGGCAGTAGCCCGGTATAGCTCTTAACCAGGTAACCAGATAGAATCAGATGCACCAGCAGTCGCAGAATGTTGACGTTACCTGAAAAGGCGTTTTTAGTGAAGCTGTATTATTGTATTTAGTGAAGCTGTTGCGGTGTGGGCGTTTCAAAAGATGGCGGAAGATGACGATTGGTTGAGTAACCTGTTGTGGACTGATGAAGCTCATTTCACGCTCCGAGGGTCTGTCAATGCCCACAACTGCAGAATTTGGGCTACCGAAAATCCTAGAACTGTCGTGGAAACTCCATTGCACGACGAGGAAAGTCACGGTATGGGTTGGATTTACCACATCTACTGTTGTCGGACCTTTTTTCTTCGAGGAAATGCGTGATTCTGGTTTTGTAACTGCTACCGTGACGGGTGAGAGGTACGCCGATATGTTACAGAATCGCATCGTCCCAGCCTGGCTGATAAACACCTGCTGGAACGTACGATTTTTATGCAGGATGGCGCTCCACCCCATATTGTTAGACGCGTGAAAGATCTCTTGCGAGCGTCGTTTGGTGATAATCGTGTGCTCAGCCGCCACTTTCGTCACGCTTGGCCTCCCAGGTCCCCAGATCTCAGTCCGTGCGATTATTGGCTTTGGGGTTACCTGAAGTCGCAAGTGTATTGTGATCGACCGACATCTCAAGGGATGCTGAAAGACAACATCCGACGCCAATGCCTCACCATAACTCCGGACATGCTTTGCAGTGCTGTTCGCAACATTAATCCTCGACTACAGCTATTGTTGAGGAATGATGTTGAACATATTGAGCATTTCCTGTAAAGAACATCATCTTTGCTTTGTCTTAATTTGTAATGCTAATTATTGCTTTTCTGATTAGATTATTGCTTTTCTAACTATTGCTTTTCTAATAAAACCCCATGTCATTCTAAGCATGTGTGCCAATTTTTACCTCTCTATCTACATTATTCCGTCATTTATTAAGTTTTCAATTTTATACTGACTTTTTGATCACCCGGTATTTTTTGAAAGCAGAAGAGATGAAAAATGAGCAATGCTCTCGCCGGGATTCGAACCACGGACCTCTCATACGCACCGAGCGTGCTGACCACTACACCACGAAGGCCTGCCAAGAAGGCGGGAGAAATACCTTATAAGGTGAAAGAAAAGGAAGTGTGGCGTTAGATTTTATAGCAAGACTTTCTGCCCGTTAGTTGAAAAGAGTAACTGCCATTCTAATTTTTATATGTGGAAACAGAATCTAAACTTAATAAAAGGTTACACATAGCATTAAATTCTTTATATAAACTATTCACCGTTTTATTTAAATAGCATAGTTAAATAAAAGTCAGTCATTTCAAATATATTAAAGAGCGCTATGCATATAAATTACAAGAATGCTATCATTATATGTGCGATACATAAATAGCTTCGGAATCAACAGTTAGAATATTTAACGAACTTTGTCTGTTTACTCTCACCGTTTTCGGAAGATGAAATTCATTGTTGATGTAAAGGAGAGGAAATTATTCGTTCTCCTTATAAATCAGAAAGCTCATTTATTATTGAATCATTCGTAAAATCTGATTACCAGAGTTGATGAGAACAAATATGCAACCACGCTCCAGGAACTTCATTAAACATAGCTTAGCATATTTCGAACGGGTAGCAGGAATTTCCAAAGGGCATACGTTTGTATTACTAGGAGTACATCTCAGGACATGAGTAATCTAGTAGTTTCATCAAAATTATGAGGCATACGCTTGCAAGATTTTGGGTAGGTTGCCCAAAAATGAGTTCCAAGAAGACACACTATTAAATAAAACTTGACACACTATTAAATAAACATTTTGCACCCGAGCATGCCAGAAAAAATTAAAAAAAACTCAGCTAACCAGAAATATAAGAAAGAAATAAAAGTGCAAGCTTGTTCCATATGTTATGGTAATTTTTATGATTTAGAAAATGTGTATCATCTTTTTCCTATAGCTATTTATTGGAATAAAATTTCAGTGCACCATAAGAAAATCCGCAAAGCGGATTTTTCATAAAAGTACATGGATAACGAAATGAACTATTATGTTAATTTTATTGTGGCACATGAGGATATACCGCATGTAAAGGTATGGTATAGCATCCCGCAATCCAGTAATATATAGATTTCGATTTTATACTTTACACTGAATTTGTTTAAAACCATTTTGCTAAATAATTTAATTCCTTTCACTCCTGATTTATTTAATTTTTTTTTTGCGTGAACTTTATTTACTTAAGCTTCATTATACAAAAAACATACTTCAGCAGATCTCCGAATTTTATTAATATAACAATCTAGTATTTAAATTTTTGGCACAGGCATTAAAACTATATTTACTTTTTTGACAGCGGAAATTAAATCCTCTGGAGAATATGGATAATAAGAACAAAATCTGTTTTTACTGGCATATCAGCTATTTGGTTTTCAGTGTAAGAGGGAATCTAGCATTGTCTTTCAGCAAAATAACACGTCTGCTTACAAGTGTTACATGTCTTTTTATCCACAGCAGATATGTTGTAACATATTTACAATTAATATTTTGCCGCATATCTGCATGTTACCTATCTTATGTCCTGTTTAAATTTGGGGGAATCGTGGATAACAAAGAGAAAAGAATTACCGCTTGATGTTTTTCTCTTAAGATGAAGGAATGGCTTCAGAATACTAGATCGTCTCCTTCCGGTCATTGAGCCGAAATTCTGCTATAGCTATATTAGATGCTTTTGTTATCAAAAGACGCAGTTAAAGAAATCTTACTCTTTCCTATCCTGATCCTGACAAAACAACATTCTACTCAGTTACCCTTTAACTCATTGCGTTGTTTCATCCTGTAAATTCGTGTAGAACTCATATTCGAAAACTTTTTATCTTTTATTACTATACGACTGGAAATAGTTTCAAAATGCACATTTAGTTTGCATATAAACTGCCGTATTAAATTTGGCGAGCATCCAATGTATTCGAGCCTTTTAATGGAATAAAATTAGTATGATCAGGAGAGACATGGGAATATGAAGTTCCTTTCACAGGCTCGGGTATCTTGATTCAAAATGTTCGAAACAAGTCTAAGTAACTAGTTCGGCCACAATTCGTCTTGCTAAATATAATTTTTGTCTTTGCCGAATTCCCCAAATGAAACTGAAAAAAGGTTTGTTTCTTTCGTTCAATCTCTTTTGTTTCATTGTTACATATTTGCTGAAGACAATGGCTGCCACTATTGCACTATCCATGCTTGCAGTTAGAATATTTCCTAAATATAGAGTCCAATAATTCTGGGTTATTTAAAATGACTGACTTAATATCAAAAGAATGTAGCTTGCCATTTGTTTAATAAAGATATGCATGCGATACACAATCTCACGCGCTGAAGATAAAAATGTTTTTCCCGTGCAACGTTGCCATTGTTCGCTTTGAAATCCTTGAGTTTGTTAATAAAAAATTTGTTAAAGTTTTACAATATACAAAATCGATAATAAAACAAATTACAAATTTGCACTTCCAGATGCCCATGTTCGCAGTAGGATTACGTTATTCAAAATTTGGTCGCTCTAGGTACCGTTGTTTTATCACAATGAGAGAACACATACATACAATTATGCAGAGTCTTCATACTTTAATTTCTTCAAATATAATACAGGACGATAATATTTGGTGGCAATAATTTGAAAAGTGAAACGGATATTCATAGTGATTCGACGCAAAATCGCAAAACGAAAACAATAGTCCTTCGGGGACTAAGCCCCTTTGGACTAATAAAAGGATAATCTTCGAAATTTAGAATGTCATTAAAATTTTACTGTAGAATATTATGTATTTTTCTGAGTGTTTTTTCGAATGCGGCGGGCATATAGATTTATCACAGTGAATGTGATGGTAAAGGCATTTCACAATTAGGTTCCTATTATTTGATCCATGAGACCATCTGATTGATTAAGAAAATTGATTTCATGTAATCTTTACCCATAAGCCTACATTGTCCTAGGTAGGTTGGGGCAAAGGACATATTAGTAAAGAAATTGCTGAACCAAGTATGGTGTATTTGTTTATGCTTATATGTAAACAAAAGAAGATCGCTTTTCCTTTTATTTCACGTTCCGCTCTCTCTGAGCCTGCAAATTAAACAAACAACAAACAAACAATTCGAGTACATGAATTATTCTCTTGATATATTTAAAAAATAAAGCCATTTGGGGTAAGGCCAATGATTAATAATAACTCTGTACTTTCCTAAAAATTATATAGCGCCTTACAGTTTATTCCACCCCTGTGAACATTTCACTTAAAATTAAAAGTCTTTACAGCAGAAAAATTTCAGTTTAATAGAAAAGTTAGGTTAGTTTAAGCTGTCTGAATATAATAAAACACATTAGAGCTATTTGCCTAAGGAAAGGGCTGTATTCGTGGAGGGCTTTCCTAAGGGAAACTGGCTCATATATTGTCATTATTAGTTTATCAAACTGTCCTTATTAGACATATAAAAACTACAAAAGTGAAACATGAGGCCAATGCTCTGCTCATTCGAAAGGGAGTCGAACTACGAACATTCTACTCTCTTCGCCACTCGACCACTGGTGAAATTGAGAGAAAGAAGATTACTACCTTGCTTTCTCAGAAAGTTTTGAAAGTTTTCACTATTGTATACATTGATTTGCAGTAAAGGTTTTGTTTACGAGTGTGGGAAAATTAAATTTATTAATTATTAAATTAACATTTTATTTCCTTCAAGATCATGTGCAACTATACGAACTTCTGTGTTTTAAGCTTGTAAGTTCGAAAATTTTGCTGGGATAGGTATGGGAAAATTAATTCGGTGAGACTGAAAAATATTTAATTTTCACATTTTTTGTTTTCAATTAAGTCATTTTCTATTTAATAGACTAGTGATGTGTACATATACTTCATAACTGTAAAAAGATAAGCTTTGGTCTATAAAATTTTATCTTGCATTTAAATTGATAAGGGAATATTTTTCACGTATGAACAATCCGAAGGAGAATTTAGAAAGCATTAGCCCTAAGAACAAATTAATACCCAAAGTAAATTTTGTCATTGATGGAAATGTAGTACGCTATAATGATTAGTAACGCGGAAGCACGAAACTGATACTTCATCCATATTCTTTTGATTTTGAAGAGTCGTAGACACTGAAGCCTTGTTACGTCTCTTAATCTTATTATAGGATTAAATTCAAGCGCCAAGAAAATACATTCCAACAAGAGATAGCAGACAGATAGCATTTGGATTAAATCGTAGAATATCTCATCACAATCTGTATATCATTGCTTGTTGAAGGCAAAGGAATCTCGTTGTTCAGGCTGTGAGTAAAAACAGGTACTTACGGTATCAACACAATCATCTTGGTGTAGTTTTTTTATAGAACTAATGATAACTTATTTGGTATATACATCTTATTACACATATATCTTGCACTGTAATTGGATTTTTGACTAAACAATTATTTTTATCCCGAAAATCAATCAATAAATCTACTTACAAGCTATTTTTTTCTCGTGGAAATTTCATATCATTCGTTATCATAATAGATTCAAAACAATTTTCCCTTTAGAGATTTTGTGGAAAATGTATTGTCGTACAAATTTTACCGCAGTTTCTTCCTTTGTAGGTAAATTCCACAAGTTACAGCTCATATGGAAACGGTTACATTGCTTGCTAAAACTAAAGAACTGTTACACGCATTACTTCCAGAGTTTGGTGCAATATAAAGATTTTGGTGATTTACGCAATGTTATTACTCTAGCACTTAAGTACCTAAAATATGAATTAAGAAAAAGCGTTAAGCCACAATATGCAAAATTCATATTAATTTGAACTGAATGAAAAGTGAAAAAAATTTTAAATTGTCATGAAACGAAAACGATGTGTGAATAAGCGGCGTATGTTATAGTTTTCTTAATGTCCTTCGCAGATCATATTCGAATTGCAATGGAATATTGCTGAAAGTTCTAGATATTAAAGTGGAAACACATCTTTTCCTATTTACAGAACTATTTATGAGATAAAACCTATTATAACCTATTAAGCTTTCAGTGTACCTAAAATAGATTCATAATCCCTTTAGAATTTCAAAAGTTTATTGTATATTATCTATAGTATAAATACAGCAAAAAGAGGCAGAGCCATACATTAAAAAAATTCTTGAACTTTGCATTCGTAATAGGAAATAGCATTAGATTTACCAGATAAATGGAAGTCAAAGTTACAGAGGATGTTTAGCCATTTTGAAACGATTTCAATAAAGAATTAAAAAAAGTAAATGCTTAGAAATAAGAATTTCTGGCAACAGCTTATTACTTATAATAAAAAATATCGTCTGCTACTTTTAAATTTATTCTTCTTTCAACATGTCACAAGTAAACAAGCCGTGTTTGAACGACATATTTTTACCCTTTCCGAAGAGAAATATTCCTATTTTATAATTCAAAATAGCTGTGAAATGCACAGTATTAAAATTTCTATGAAGGAAAATTATTAACCGAAAGGGGAATAATCGTCAATCATTATTTCTACATGGAAAGACGACTCCAATGGTAAACCCGAAAAAGGTATGTACTGTTTTTAATGTTTCTAAAGTTAAATCATTGGTAACAAGATAAATTACATCGAAGCAGAATTTAATTGCCGAGTCTTTACATATATTTGTAGCAACTGTAAATAAAATAATAAACCACTTTTTTTAATTTAGTAAAGCTAAAATATATAACGTTCTTCAGCTAATGCCGAGGCATATGGGTCAAAGAACAATTTGTAGAACCCTGTATGAAAACTGCTTAACAGGAGATAGGCAGAAACACATCATGGCCCTTCATGAAGCGTAGATTTACATAAACGACCAACAAAAAAAAAGATATATTTATTAACAAAAATGAAGCCAAAAGAAAGTACCAACCTGTTCTTTCAATGAAAAGAAAATTTTAGTAAGGAATTTATAAGGGGTTTAATGTAACGTATTGTCACAAGATTCTTTTATGATGAGAAGAATAAGAAGAGTAACAATAAGAAGAGTATCAAAAATGTTAAAGTCAAGATAAAGTTATAAGACTTTTCGATGCAGGAGATATGAAAAATGGGCAATGCTCTCGCCGAGATTCGAACTACGGAACTATATCGAGCACTTGTAAAGATGCATATAAAACTTTCACAGATTATGTACTGATATGCACATTTCTACCATATTTGTTTTGACTACGGTACCAGAAATTTTCCAAACCTTGGAAGATATTATGAATCATTCTACATTTTGATTCATATTATACAAGCATAAAGTCTGAATAAGCCCATTTTAGAAAAAAAAGTATTTGGGAAAGAGATATGATGTTTTCTGTGGAATGGTGTAACAAAATATGTATACTGTCTTTAATTAATATATGTATAGATATTAAAATAAAGCTTGATTTAACTTTAAATTGTATTTTTTACGCGTTTCAAAAAACCGAGGAAGAGATGAAGAGAATTTTGAAAACGATTCTAACAAATTTTTATTTAGGAAGGCCTAATTGATTTCATCATCATGGTAATTAAAGACAAAATTAAATGAAATTTAAAAATTCGGAATATAGCTCATTTACTGTTATAACATTACACTAAAATACAATAATAACTGGTAATTCAAAGCCTCCATACTACACCGTTTTCATTACTTCATTCATATTTATACAAAAACTTTCATAAATCATTAAAAATTTCTCTGTAAAAATAAACAAGATGAAGCTCGAACGAAAGCCCATCAGTTACCTGACGGCTAAAAATACAGGGCATTAGTTAGTTGTATCAGATTTCTAACACCGGAGCTGGCAACAGACTTATCTCAATTAAACTTAAATTTTAATATACAAATTTTAAAATTCCTCAAATGCTGGTAACAATAGCTTTCCAATTAAAAAAAAACTTTTCTTCCCCTTAGCATCTCCACAGTTGAATTACAAAAACTGCTTGAATTTAAAACTCCCTTACGTCCCCTACGTTAAATACGTCCGTCTGAAAACTATGTTAATCTTATAAACGCTGCGTGAGATTTAAAAATGAATAAATTAAGATAACATATTTTTTAAGAAGATGTTAGTGTTATTGGAGAACTTTATGCGTATTCTTAAGTTACAAGAAACACCTTAAACTCTTAGCTCATCTTACAAGTTGATAGTTATAAATACGTTTGTAAGAAATCTTCTGTATCCGTAACCACATAGTATTTAACTTTGTTTCCCATATCTGTACTTTTTAAATTGCTTCTACACTTGCTTCTAATATTCACCATATTCTAGTTAGTAACAGATCTTCTGTTCTGACAGTTCTTATGGCAATAAAGTCGCTAAAACAAAAGAACAGCGATGCTGCAATACTTGGAATTTACCAGTAAGCTATTAATGACAGGAAAAGTTCTCATTTCTATAATACTCTGATACACATTATGCTGAATAAATAATGAAATGAAAAACTGAAATTATTCATTTTCGCTCATCTTTCACGAATTAAATTAGAAATCAGAATTTTTAACTTTTATAATTAACTAAAACGAATGAAATGTTTACAATATATTTAACGCTACTTTTAGTTAGTAATATAATGTATTGTAGCCTAAGTAATACTTTATTATTGCTTTATTGAATGTTGGTAATAAAATCCTTGCGTATTTTACCAAGTTAAACGCAACCGTAATTATGTATGTTATACGAATATCCTGTTTCATGCAGAAATTGATATTATCCTCAATTTCACAGGCACGCCGCAAATTTTGGAATGTAATACCGACGGATGAAGGGAAATTACTGTTTTCCATAAACCTCTCACTCTGAAGCGCCATTTGTATACAACGTCAGGTAACTGAGATGCTTCGCTTATATAGTACTTAAAAATAACAATGGAATTTACAATAGTGAATGTAAGTTGAAACTGCTTCGAATATTTTCTTCTTTAACTCTGTAATTCAGAAAAGTTACAGCTTCATAAAACAATATCGTGCAATAGTTTGAAGCGTCTTATCGCTTTTCTCAAAAGCAATAAAAATGTTTGGAAACACCAGCATATGGTTGTATATATACGTATATTTTTGAGAGTTTCTTTCACATCACGTTCAGCCATAAATGAGAAAATGTCTTCGACAAGAGAAAGAACGAGTTACAAACTTCTTGAGATAACATCAATGGTTATACCTGAAGTTTATTGAAACATACGAGCAGGAAGTAAATCCTTAGACTTATGGGATACTTTAGTAAGTATATCAGAAAATGTTATCCTGGATCTTCTGGAACGACATAAAGCAAAGAAGAATGCACTTCACTACCCTAAGAACAGCACATTTATTTGTTCTACTTTAGAAAATTGGAGATTAAGAAAAAAGAAAAGAGCGAAACATTAACGTCAAGAATATTTTACTGATAAAGAAGGTATCAAAATAAATAACGTTTTCCTGCTATCTGCAGCATGCGATTCCCTCCTCACTAATTAAAACCAAATTTTTCCCCAATAATAATGAATAATTAATGTTACTTAGTATGATATAAGAACTTAACGTGGACTGAAAAAATCCAAATCCTACAAAGCGACTTCTATAAAAATGCAGTTCAACAGCAAAAACGACAAGAAAAAAGTAATTTTTTAAGCAAAAATAATCTCAGATATTGCAACTTAATAAGACTAAGCATATATCGTTTAGTAAAAATAAATATAAAAAAAGGAAGTTACACATGGGCTGCTGTCTAGGCATTGCAGCATAATGTTACCATTAAGCTTCCTTTTTAAATCTGTATCTTATTTTGCGGATAGAAGTGGGAAGTTAACAGTACTGAATACGCATGTTGAATATATATGTATTCAGTACGTGTGTTTCACTCCGATAATTAATAAAAGAAATTCCCTCCAAGACATCCCAGTTTATTAACAATATGTATTCTTCCAACCCAGTTTCTAATTGTATCTTACCTCTGATAATATGTTGAGAGGCATTTGTGGTATCACGTTGCAAAATTTTCCAGATTATGAACTGGTGAAATCCGTATCTGATCACAATAAGCTTCACGTATTATTCAGGAAATGTTATATCTAGTGATCGGGCTAGGCACATAGTGAACGCTGATCTCCCAATCCATCCGGCTGTGAAGTGATTATCCAACGATGGAAGGACATCATTAGCAAAGTGAAGGCAATCTGATCGTACTGGAAAACTGTTCCTTCAGAAAGACTAAGCGAAGCATGTCTCTTTAACACGCGCATGTATATTACCTCAAAATGTTTTCAGGTATTTGGTTCTTAATTTATCGATATTGTTAATTATTAGTGCAGATACCATGAACATTTGATAAAAACAAAAAGAACCAATAAGTAATACATTGAGTTTATATATCTTTCAGCTCTCTTTTTAGTAGCGTCAAACCTTAGTCATTAGATGCAATACGCAGAATAAATATTATGAAATTTTATGTTATTACATGTTTAAAGGAACATCTGATGATTAAGCTGTAGAAAAATCTCTTCTGCGTTAAACTAATGGTATCAATATTTATAAAATAAGTGATTAAAAAGTTAATGCTTTTGTAATGGTATAAAATGAAAATTAATTTAAAAGTAACTCACAAATATTCTAATAATTATAAATATTCACTCTGCATATTATTGTATTATCTTTTTGTGGCAACAGTTTTCCTTCTGGATTTCTTTTTTATAATCCAATGTTTTGTTTTTAAGAGCAAATTAGTTTTACTACTACAGTTGAAAAATAAAGAATTTGGTGTTGATATGATAGTATTATTTATTGTTCAATAAAATACCGTTAAGCTAGTAAGTTAAGAACCAACAACTGGTGACCCGGACGTGATTTCAACATGCAACCTTCTGAACGAACATTGTCTGAGCTAAGAATCAACACTTGGTTTCTGCATAACAACGACATCGCTGCATGGAAGTTACAGTTTCAAAAGCAGATATTCTGTTAGGACCTTAGTACTAGCAAGAAATATGAAAATGTAATTAAAATACATATTGTTCACAAACTTATTACATTATTAAACATCTTATTTTTATATTTTAAAGAATATCTGAAAAACTTTATGTTGCTTGAATTTATAATATATATCGTAAATTATTTGTATGTTAGTTGGTAGGGATTTAAAATGTTTGGAAAAACATCCTTTTTCAGGCATTAAAAATAGTGGATGATCACACACGAATTTCACACTCTGCTACGGAAGAGTGGAAGAGTATGTGTGGAAAAGCAGGCGATTTTTTTATCATTTTTCATAAATTAGTCTATATTCTCAAAAATGTGACTGGAGGGATATGTTACAGGAATAATGTGATGTTTTATAGAATATCGCTCGGCTAAATATTTTAGTCTATTGCAGAATTAGACGATTATACTAAAACAGCGATTATAAATATGATGTGAAGAGTTTCTTCGATACTACATATTGGATTTGCCAAAAATATTCCAAGAAAAATATGGCTTAGGAAAACGACACAGTGCATCTTATAAAATTAAATATTAAATGACTTGCTGATTCATAAGTTTAATTTATTGAAAACCTCCCCATAGAACGGAAGAGAGAACCAGAAATTTGCACACACACAAAGTCGTAAAAAGTTGTAAGCTGAGACATTTATTTAAGAGATGTATTGTCAATGCTTTATTGGATTAAGTTCCAATGATTATGTTTCCGAATTAAAGATTATTTTCATTTCTCTTCCAGAAAATATTCTAACAAGAGATCTACGTAGTACAACTGATACTAGCAACTCGCACGATAGTCTAAACCTTTTCCATCACAAAATAGGATAGAATGAAACGTTCTACTATTTCCTTCATGAAAGTGTTCTACTAAACGTATATGAGTTGTTTACAATGCTAGGCATGACATTTTGGAATTTTGAAAATGCATGACTCTTTCTAATGCATCTCTTGAAAGTTCGAAGGCTGATGCTATACTCTGCATGCTCCAAATCCTTTTAGCTCAAATGGATGTTAGCCTAGAAGAGCTATTAATATCAAAACGGCATTTTGCATCGAATCACTTTAAATGTACGAATCACTCTTCAAATTGTTGTCACCAAATCTTATCGCCCTGTATTATATTTAAAAAAACTAAATAATCAAGAATCTGCATGAATGTATCTATGGACTACTTTGATAGGTTGAAAAAGAAGAAGTCCAAAATCGAGTCTTAGTGTGTGAAAAGAGCATGTACAGATAGTTTAAAGGAATGAAAAGTGTGAAAAGTAGTGACTACGAAAAAGTGAGCGAGAAACTTTATTTTTGGTTCAAGCAGCAAAGGGAACAGGGAACACCCATTTCAGGACCAATTTTACAAGAGAAAGCTCTAAAATTTTGATGAATTTCAGGAAGGAGAACCTGGATTTACTGCTAGTTTTGGTTGGCTCGACGGATGGATAAAGCGGTATCACCACCCACAGATCAATGTAAAGAGTAGATGGTTTTTAATTCATAAATTATTTGTCTCTAGGATCATAATAATCGATTTCTAGAGTTTTTCAACTAAAACATTATAAAAATAATATCGCGCGCATGAAAGAGTTAAAGTGTTTTGAAAAACCCACTCATTATTCCTTAAAACTCGATAGTCTCTCAGTCCATATTATGCCGAGTTTGAGAAACTTTATTATAATATAAAACGTTTATATGAAATCTAAATACTTTACTAAAAAAATGTTGAAAATTGGCTGGCAGACAGACAAAGAATACACATATAAATAAATGATTTTAATTTCACCAGCGTCCGAATGTTCAAGATGATCAGTAGAAAGTAGGACTACTTCTTGTGGGTGATGTAAGAACCAGTCCTTCGACATACATATGAAATCAATGATCAGATAGTTTCCTGAGGAATGAATCACCATATGGTTTCAACCATCCTCCACAGTTCGTTCTCCTTCTGAAAATGAGATAGACCAAGTAAGCGAGGAGACGTCTCATGAAAGCTTTATTGTTATGAAACTTAACTCTCTGCGGTCATCAGGAAGCAAGCATCTGAATACATTGCAGAATTGGTTTATTTATTGGAAAACAGCATTTTGCAGCCGCCAAAAATAGGGTAGTAAAATCGAACTGATATGAACCAGAGGTGACTGGTTATCCATAGAAATAACACACCAAACCATGATGCGACATTGTGGAGCAGCATGGCTTTCAAAAGTCGCAACAGGATATAACCTGTTTCCATGTCGCCTCCAAACTCTTATTCGCCGACTATCATTGGTGAAACAGAAGTTAGACTCGTCGCTGTAGGCTGCCTTGACATTTAATCAAAATAAATCTTAAGTGTAACCGAAAACTGACATAATATAGTATTTGAGTTTGCAATAATTTAAGTAATTAATGTTAAAAATATTTCTAACTTAAGTAATAGTTGTTTTGTACACTTATTTTAAGGTCATCAAAAATTCTCAGATCTTAATTTTAAGTTTCTTCGGTGAGCCGTCAGTCATTCCTGAAATGAACAAAACCACTTGGTATAAAAAGGTTGACAAAAAAGGTTCAGATTTCGTGATATTTTTCTGACATGAATGACAAAAATATGCTATATGCGACAAGTTTAATCATGTTCTTCCTTTCTTGCTAGATAGGTAAAGATTTGAAAAAGGGGAACATATATCTAGTTCTGAACAGCAATAACTGAAGAGACCCTGGCTTCCATTGTCATGAATTTTCAAGTGAAAGAGAGAGTGAAGGTTATATTTTCTACAAGTTAGGAAAATCAACAACAGAAAACTGATGCAATCAAAACTGCTTACTGAGACAGTGCCCTATCCCTTGGCTCTATGTATGAATCATATGCTCTTTTTTGAGAGGATAACCAACTGTATGGATGGCCGTCAACCAGATTTGTACTTTCAAGACATTGTGAAGAACGGTAACTGCATCTTCTGTCCCAAAGTTCGCGATTACTTGTTGAATCTCTGATGAGGATTCATAGTGTGAAGCTGCATATGAGAAAACGTAGCAATTAGTTACTTCTGGATGACACCGCATTGACACACTCAGCAATTAATGTTACATAGTTCTTAGCTAAGTACCAGGCTCTCAGGCTCAGTCATCCATTTTACTTCTCGAATACGGCTCTCGATAACTTCTTTCTGTTCCTCAAATTGAAACAGTATTGATGATGATGACACCAAGAAACTGATTATCCTAAAATTTAAGAGTAAATAACTTCTAAAAGCTTTTTTAACATATGGCGTGTTTGGAACTACAGCTTGCTGCAGCGCATTTAACATTGTTGAAATTTATTTTCAGACCTTGCATTTCATGACAATGATTCCCTTGTTAGACTTACTGCGTGAGAATCTAAGAGTTTGCTCCCTATTTCTAACATTCGTACAAGTTAGTTCCATCTAGAAAGACTTCTCGAAATCTGTGAGAAAAATTGCTCTCGTGCTTTTTACCGAAATAAACTGCTCAACTATCTACTTCACGTAATAACAGAACTAATTCAGACATAAACAAAATTGCAAATCAATAAGAATTAAAATATATAACTTATTCCATGTTTATAGTTCTGTTATTTTAAAAGTATCTAAAAATCAGAATTAAAAACATCGACTATTATGAAAAAATTTAAGGTTTCAATGAAACTGCGTATTTCAAAATGTAGATTAAGATATATCAGAGGAAGATTATTTAGAAGGGACAGAAATACAAAACATTTGAGCGTAAAATAATAGAAATACTGCGTTGAAAACAAAAACACAAATTTAGTAATACATTTAAGTGCAATCATATATTTCATAGTTTCTTTACTAATAAAAGTCGGCCGTTCTTTGCAAATAATATTCGTTCTGGTTTTCAAAATTCGTATTAATAGCTATTCATATTTCCAAAACTCATTTCAAGAATCATATATATCCACAGGTTTTCAAAATTCATTGAGGAAATGTAATTTATTCTAAAAATATTTATGGCATGAAGCAAGAAGTATATGCGAATTATACGCATTACTTAACTGGTTTTTGCAGCACGCTGAAAGGATTTTCTACAGGCGTAATAGAAGCGTACTCTAAACGAATTTTGGTGCACCGTTTTCTTCCGGTTTTTCGATTTTCAGCACGGCAATGAAAGTAAATCTGTTTTTTAATAACATCTTTTGTTCAGACTGTACGTTTTCCCACTTGGATAACTGAATTTTCATTTTTCATTTCAGATGCTTGCAAGAAAAATAAAAGGAGTTCGATTTTTTTCAGATAATGTTTATCTTTAACAGCGGTTTTAGAGTCCAATGAATTTGGGAACATGTTTAGTTTTTCTTATTATCATTAGTTTATTTTCTTTATAACATTTATAAAATGTTTTTAAGGCCTTATTATGATTGGAAGTACTGCAGGAGTAAATAAATGATGGCAAAAATAATATATTGTTTTGTTTTTTATATATAAATGTGTTCATTTCCCAATGAAATTCTTAATCTCCACTAGAGTTATTCTCTTAATGCAATAGACGCTTAATATACTAAATATGATTTTTATTTATATTTTACTCTAGAGCTATTCTCTAAATGCTATAGACGATTAGTATACTAAATATGATTTTTTATTTATATTTTATTTTTACATCTCCCCAAATATTTGTAAATTTTTCTGATTTTCCACAGAAAATGCAATTATTCGACATGTGGAACTCTATTAGTAGGATTATCAGCTTGAACTTAAAACACTCTTATTCATATTTCAAAAAATTAGAGAAATGATCGTTTATTAGATTAATACCTTCCAAACAATTTAAATATGAAACTTTTATCCGTCTCAGCGAGAACATTTGTTGTATGCTTTGGAGTAATATGCAACCGATAGAATTTGTTGATCTAACAAGTTAGATCCAGATACTCTTTTAACTCATTACACATTAAAACAACAGAGAAAACTGAATATAAAAATTAAAAATGTATCTCAAAATGCAAGTAACGCAAATGCAAACTTCGGAAGAATTCAAAAACTGAACTCAAGTTTGTATAAGGATACAAGAAGTGCGCAGGAAACTGTTAGAAACAGAGTGTTGTCCTCATACCGTTCAAAACAACCTACTGCCTTTCCTTGCCTTCTATTAAAAATGTTTAGAATGAAAATGCACTCATATTTTCTAATTTTAACAGCAAATGTAGAAGAATGAAAAAAAAATGCGAGTTTGTAGATTTTGAGAACAAAATCGACTCTTCAAAGAAAACATTTTAAAAATTTCAAGATTGAAATCGTATTTACTTCCTCAGTTCTTGCTCCAAAACCGATTGGAAGTTTATTTGAAAAACATATGGAGAAAGAATTATCATCATTTTTGGTACCTTTCAGCTTTTCAGTATTTCAAGAAACAGTGCGAAGCTTTGAAAAATGTGAAATTTCAGTAACAAAAGGAAATTCAAAATACCAAGGATTAATGAATTCTACAAGGATCCCATGAACTGATAAAAGAACGGTTCTTCTTGTGAAATATATCATTGAATTAAAAATATATTTACCTGGGGTTAAACATTTCATTTTTCTTTATAAATCAAACTTTTCTATATTTCTCATTAAAGAAATATGATAATCCTAATATTAGTTATACATAAATCCCAAAGATAAGACTGATGCAAAATAGAACTGAACTCAAATACCTGGATTCCATCATCTATTGTCCGGAATATTTTCCGTCAAAACTGAGATGAAAGTAAGAGAAATTACTGCGACAGACCTCACACGACCAGTGTCAGATGATTTTACCAATTGTTTTTGTGCCTGTGATTAGGCCAAAGAGTTCATCGAACAGTGATCCTGCAACTTCTGGGATATCGTCTCCATTTATAACGAATCAGAGGATAAACGTGAAATACAACAAAAGAACTGAAAGGGTATGACTAATTTAGTCTGCTAAATGTACTAGGCAGACCAAGTTCAATAGAACGCTCCGAAACTTTCAGCTAGAGACAGCAACAACTGCTGACAGCAACAACCGCGTCTTTGTATAATGAAGACAAGCATACTTACTTTTGAAAGCTAACCAAACAATGATTTTATACAATTCATATTGGATTTATAATTTATTGTTGATATTGTTAGTAATTTTATTATGCTGTCAAATATTTTGCAAATTATTAATAATACGTTAGGATTCAATTTTGCACTTATTCATGAGCAAACAGCACGCAATAAATCACTAGTCACCCCAATGAAATTGCAACCTGATCAATGATATTCCAGGCTTATGAACACTAAACAATCCCTCTGGCCATTCACGATTATTCATCAGCTTATCCGGTTCATGTTTAAAACCACCTAGGATAAACTTTCATGATATTCGAGTTTCTGTGGCAGAAAAAAGGGGAATGGCAGAGAGGGCTGGCGCGCTGTTGTCGCTTTGAAGCAAGGTAATCATTCAATGATGCCGCTCGTTTTCTTTAAAATTAAATATTCCGTAGTTTCTCGAATGTGGAAACAATTTCAAACAATTATCCGGAGACCTGTGCCTGGTTGACCAAGTGTAACCACCCCTTCTGAAGATGCACGTATTGCTATAGAAGCCAAGCGGAACCAACGAACGATCTCCACAATTGCTACATCCATGACTGCAGTCACTTGGTAAAATAATATCTGCTATTATTGTGCGCCGAAGGTTTCACACGAAAGGAATGTATGCCCGAGTGACAACTATATGTGTTCCACTAACCTCTCAGATTCCTTGGGCAAGATTGAAATGTTGTCATCAATATCTCAGCTAGACTGTCTCAGATTGGCGCAGCTTCCTGTTCATGAAGGAGTCCTGAATTGCTCTGGAATCGGTTATTACCGAGTAAGAGTCTGGAGAGAATAACACAGAACATTATAGAACATCACGCATTTGGAGGCTTAAATTTCACTCTGGACTCATGCTCAATGGGATATCACACCCAGCTGCATATCTTTAAAGATTGTTCTGTGACGGCTGCGCGGTAATGGGTTGAATTTCTGTACCACAAACTCTATGCTGCAGCAGTTTGTTCTGATCTTCTCCTTATAGATGATAATGCCCGATCACATCCAGCCAACATTATTAACGAGTATCTGAAGAGGGAGGGCATTTCTTGTACGGAGTGGCCACTTTAATCCCATTGAAAATTGCCGAATGCACTCGAAGTGTTGCCTCTGGGTATTTAGCCTTCTTAAGTCCTTTTTAGGGAGTTGGAAATTGCTCTAATAGAAGAATGGCCATCTACAATGCTCGGTCACTGAAGCATTTACAAACACGTCGAAATTTGTGTGAGCGTTTAGGGTAGCCATACCCTTATTAATGTAAATTTGAAAATTGAAAAATGAGATGTATCTGATTGTATATAAAATATCATATAACTTGATAATTATTCATTAAGCAGTTCTAATTGAATAATCAGAACTTAGTATCTTATAAAACTGTTTAAGAATAAAATATTTAGAAACTCAAAATGGGCACCATGCTGTAGTTTCATCTCTTCAATAAATTACATGCATTACATCTAATCCATGTTTTTAGTTATACGCAGAAGTACAAGGTGTCAGTAATTTAATCACCGGATAAGAAAATTAAATTTAGACGTAATTTTGCGAGGTAATAGGAAATAATTTACACTGATATAATCTGTTGATTCTAATTTTTGGGAATGGCACTAGGGGACTTGCTTTCTTGCAGACAAAATGGCATCATGCATTTCAAAAGCAGTATACGTTCTCTAGTTATGGGAAATGAAATCTCCGAAATCAGTAAACTGCTTGGCGATTCCGACATGAATTTAATGAACCTCCACCAACAATCTGTTAAAAGTTGATTAAAACAGTTTCCAGAAACCGGACATATTTTTCATAAAGGACTGCAAGCAGGCTAAACTTGAGTGACAAAAATGTTTCCGCCATTCGAGATGTGCTTGTGTGCAGCCTCATCAAATTCATTTGCCCTGCCAACCTGCAAATAGGAATTCCTAGGTTGACTGACTGTTCATTAAGTTGTTCATGAGCAGAGGAAACCGACTATATATAAATTACAATTTTTTCAACAAATCAAGCCCGATCGAATGGTTCATAAAGAATTTTCTGTAGACATTTCTTGCCAGGTAGCAGTAATTTGTAGAGACATAAGGTTAATTCGAAGCAAGAGATATGAAAAATGAGCAGCGCCTTCGCCGGGAATCGAGCCACGGACCTCTCGGTTACGCGTCGAGCGTGTTGACCACTACACCACGAAGGCACGTGAAAAAGGCGGGAGAAGTACCTTATAAATTAATATCAATTTCTTCAGAAAGTCGTATTCAATGATGAAGTACATTTCATGCTTGAGGAGAGGTTAATCGATGTAACTGCAAGATTTTGGTGTTAGAAAATCCGCATTTTGTAATTGACATTAAGCAAGGTAGCCCTACCCTCTCAGCGTTACGGCCGGATTTTTCCGTATAGAAGGCTGCCTTCTATATTCCTTACACATGAAAATTTCTGCTATTTTTTAATATATCTGATTTCGGTTTGGATTTATATTGGAAGAAAACAAATCAAGGAACAAAATGAAAGAGTGATTTTTGAATTAAAATCAAGAAAATAACATTTGTTCATGACATTTTGAGGAACTTTGAAATTTCAAGGCTAAACCCGTAACGCTCGGAGGGTTAAGCCAACGCCGGATGCGCACTAACTGATAATAAAGTGATTGATGTCTTCTTTTCTCGGAGTCATCAGTTAATTCGAATGATTACTTCGATATGTTGAGATTATTTGCAGTACCGCAATTAGAAGAAATGCAACGAAACTTTTTTTGTGAGACTGGGCTACACAACTTTAGGTGTTCCTTGATGAAACATTCCAATATCGCCGGCTTGGTAGAGATGAACCACTTTCATGGCCACCTTGTTTTCCGGACGTCAAACCAGTTGAAATATTTTCCTAGGAATGCCTGAATAACGGAGTTTATATTGCAGAGAAAAAACAAAAAAGTATATAAATATAAAATTCATCTAAGTGCTAAATTAGATCCAAACTTTTTCCCTGCCTCTTATTTCGTAATATTTAAAACATATCTGGTGAATAAATTATGGAAACTCTGTATATACAAGCCAAGTTCATTAAAAAGGAAACGCGAAATTTTATATGTTTACGAATCAACAATATTACATTTGACATCGAAGAAGAATAAAACATGAGTATCTATATCTGTTCAAGTCACATTTAAAAGCAGATCTTTTAGGATGCTTGAGCAGCTAACAACGTAGATTTCCTAGTTTTCAGTAACTGCTCGCAGTGCTGGGTAAGTGCTTGTAATGCAGCGGGATGTAATGTCGTTATTTCCTGACCAACGACTAAATCCAGCTCAGCAACGATACTAAAAGCATCATGATTGGCCGGAACAATGATGCAGACATTTTTTTCCTGCAACGAATGGCCTTCTTCCAATTGGAGTGATTGCTTCCTATTATAGCAATATCCGAGGTCCCTTTTTCTAGGCTTAGCTTTCTGAAAGAGTCTTAAAATCTAGAAATCAGGAGACAATAATAGGTTGTTTTCTTCCGCTTAATGCTTTCATGTCAAATTGTCATTAGTCGACAGGAAAGAAACGTTATATCAGATGTATTTCCACAGAACATCAAAATGGATGTGAGGTTAAAAATGTTGAGTTTTATTTGACTGATATAGAAATTTTACCTTTTTTGGAGCCTAATAAACAGAATAGTTACAAAGGCTAACGAAAAGGCTAAAGAAAATTTCGCTAACTTAACGAAATGAATTCGTCTAAACCTAGCAATTCCAATCTCTTAATCAATTTCTATATCTATTGCTTTTTACTTTAGCATGAACATGTGTATTGCGAACGTGTGATTACAATAGACAGCATGTTTAAAGATTATTTTCAAGTCTTTACTCAGGGATCGGTATTTAACATTTACGTCAACTCACGGATATATTACAAAAAAATGTTTCCATTTGGTTTCCGTCGTTTGTTTTGGTGTTTTATATATATTATATATAATCCACGCAAAAGCAAAATAAAAAGGAAGCTGGTCAGTGGGCTTCCACTCTGATGCTCACTATACTCTAAAAATGGATTTCTGACATCGAAAACTTAAGGCTGCTTACAAAATAATATGCACATTGTTTTAACTACAGCCTTCTATAAGCTTTCTGTTTGTAATAACTATTTGAACCACAGTATTCCATGAAGTAATTCTATTTTTGTCCACGGCATATTGTTTAGTTGGAAGGATATACATATAATAAAAATTTCACAATTTCCTCAATCTAACTAAGGGATTACCTCATGTAGAAACACAGTTTCTGGAGAAATTTTCTTTCTTTACCTTGCACACAAATTAAAAAAAAAGTTAATGGAAATATCTACTAAGTCTGGTTCTTTTTAGTCCAAAGGGGCAATTTGCCCAGAAGGACTATTCATTTTGTTTTGTTATTTTGCGTTGATTCACTAAAAGCGTTGTTACACTTTTCAAATTGTTCCCATCCAGTATTATCGCCCTGTATTATATTTAAAGAAATTAAATAATGAAGAATCTGCATGAATGTATGTTTCTCACACTGTGGAAAACAACGGTACCTAGAGTCATCAAATTTTGAATAAAATAGTCCTCAATCAGAACATGGGATCTGGAAGCTCGAATTTGGAATTTGTTTTATTGTTTATTTCACATTTTGTAAAAAGTTTCGAATGTTTGAATAAAAACTCAACAATTTCAAAGGAAGCAGTGTTAACAATGTAGGGAATAAAATATTTTTATCTCCAGCGCGTGAGACTGTCTGTCAGAAATTCTAAAGCTGTTTCTAAATAGGATTTTCAGCCCAAATGCTCTCGAAACACGTCTATGTGTGCTTTAATAAAAACACAACGTCCCTTTGGGAGTAATATAAAATCTTAAAGCTTTCAGATATTTTTCATTTTTATTTTATTTATAATTATTATTAATATTGTCTTTTCAACTTTTATTAAGCATCGTTTTCTTCACACTTACAACATACAATTCAACAGCAAAATCCCAATTTTTTTAAGAGCAGCATATGTTTAGCACACCAGCATATGTTTAGAATCCCCGATGAAGTATTAAGTGCTGGCATACATTTTTCTACCTTTCAAAGTCTTTTCTCAGTTTATCATATCAAGCTTCAATTTTCTTATTTAGATGTTTTACAAAGAAGTTTTGTCTTTTTATTATTAACTTTTTTTTCTGTTAACTTTATTTATTAAATATTGCGTTCTTCGCTCTTACGTGATATAAAATTCAATTGAACAGCCAAATAACAAAATATTTAAAAACAGCATATCTTTAGAATTTAGAGTGTTAGAGATTGCCATACATAATTTTATACTCTCTATATTATTTTTTTAAAAACAAGCCGATTGCGGGGCCAGTGGCCTAAAGTAGTTATCCTAAAAAAGAAAAAGTATATAATGATTTCAATGAGTTCAGTTAGTGTAATTTATAAAAATATTGAATATTTCTAATTATATATCTCTTGATTTTGATAGAATCAATCATATTAAAACGTAGAAAACGGTATTCTTAAGACTTGGTTACTGTTTTTAAATCCCTTAGTTTATTACACAGACACCTTCAAGATTAAATTTAAAAGTACCTTAAGCTTTATGGAATGGTGCTTGGAAGGTAAAATATTTTATTTCAGGCCGCGTCAACATATTGCTTTCACAGAGCCGAGGTTTTTTTAATTAAAATTGAAAGGTAAATATCTTATATTTTCTGCATGGCAATAGTTTCGCGCGCTGAAGAAAAAAAAAATTTGACTTCGAACAGTGTTGTCACGTTTCCTTTCAAATCGTTTAGTTTTGATCATCAGTAATTCATAAAATATGAAATAAATAATAAAACAAATTCGAAATTCAAAGTTCGGGCTTCCAGGCGCACATTTTCGGGTGGAGGACTGCGCTAATCAAAATTTGATGGCTTTAGGTAGTGTTATTTTTTCACAGTGCGAGGAACATACATACATACATGCGCAGATTCTTCATTATTTAATTCCTTTCAAAGTACTACAGAGCGATAACATTTGGTAGCAACAATTCGGGGAAAAAACATCTAAAGTGAACCAACATTTATAGTGGTACACCACAAAATCCCGTTTCGAGATTAATAGCTCCTTCTGGAATCCTTGTTTTACAGCTAGAATGTCTTTCTGGTTAGAATCTATTTCCTCTAAAATCTTCAACTATTTTTCAACTGAATCGAGACTTTTTATCAAGATTGCAACTGTCATAAATATTTTTGATGGATCTGGAACTAGTTTCTGTTCTTCAGTAACGATTTGCTTACACATCTCTATAAATCATTCTTGAATTTTCTCAAGAAGAATAACCTGTCATTCTTACCGAACAGAGTTTGGCGTCACGCCAGCAAAGGACGTGATACTTTAGTCAAATTTTACTTAAAAATGTTTTCAAACTTAGAGTTGTTCTTTTCGCTGGAAAAAATAATTTTTAAATAGTCTGGAAATGTTACATTACAGCTTTGAGATGCCACAGGAGTTAGTACCATTACATTTCTATTAACATTCATGATTTAAGTCTTACTGTACTTCGAGTATAATAGTGTGAATTTTAAAACTGAAAGTGAATGTTTTTTTATACAGGTAGGTTGAGGTTTTGTATGCTAAAAATAAAAAGAAAATAAAAAGCTCTTTGGTTTGTGCAAACAACAGGAATTCCATTTTCCTCTTTATTCGGAAATCTGCAAATGAAAAATATCGTGGAAATTTCTGTCATAATATGTATCAGAAATAGATTTTCAAAAAGGAATTTTTTCTTTCCTTTTGCAAAGAAATGTCATTTTAATCTTATTACCTACGTTTGAAAAGTAAATGAAAAATTGCTTGCGTTTCCCATCACTGAGAAAGGAAGACAAAAAATTAAATTAAATTGTTTTCGAAGATGTTTCAAAGGAACTTTGACGTTTTGAGTACAGAGATTAATTTGCAAGAATAAAATATTATATTTAATAATGGCTTGTGTATTCGCTTATTCAAAGAAATTTTTTATGGATTCTTGATAGGTTGAAAGAATCAGTTAAGATTTCCGAAGTTCATGCAAAATTTCACATAAATTTAATTGAATGAGCAAAATATTCATTTGGAATTATTAATAAGCAGTTAAAGAATATTCGATGTATCTTCTATAGCAAATATTTAGTAAATATTACTCTACGCTTATAAAAATTAGATACCAAACATGACAGGAATTAGAGATAAATGAAAATACTTTTTATTCATAAAAGATCTACAGTTAAGAATATTTCTTTGCTGTTAAATTTAGCTTTTAGGAACAAACGCAGAATTTTTCAGAAATTGAAAATTTTACTTAATGAAGAGAAAAGCGTAAATTATCAGAAAGATTTTTCTAGCTAAACAGAGCTTGGTAGAACTATACCTTTTTTTTTAAAGTTAATTCTTTTGCGAAATTTCACATAAATTTAACTGAATGGGCAAAATATTCATTTGGAATTATTGATAAGCAGTTAAAGAACATTCGACATATCTTCTATATCAAATATTTAGTAAATATTACTCTACACTTAAATGGCACGACGTCTAGAAAAGTGGTCTCACATAGAGGTGCGAGCCGTAATTCGATTCTTATGGGCCAAGAATGTGGCCGCATCCGAAATTCAGACAAATCGTTGAGGTATACGGGGACAAAGCAATGAGTAGACAACAAGTAGCGAAATGGAGTCGTTCTTATCAAGCGGGCAGGGAGGATGTGGAAAACCGCAATATGGAAGCGAGCGGCCGTCCAAATTCTTCAAGGACGGATATCAACACGGCACGTGTTGAAGAAATCATCCAAGGGGATCGACGAGTAACCTTGCGTGAGATTGCCTCAGAGTTGGACCTGAGTTATGGTAACGTTCAGCGTATCGTAACCGATGAGTTGCGATATTCCAAAGTTTGTGCCCGCTGGGTTCCACGTGTGTTGTCCGCGGAGCATAGGGCCACTCGAATGATGTGCAGCCTCACATTTCTTCACCGATACCATTCAGACGGCCAACACTTCATTGATCGCATCGTTACCGGTGATGAAACATGGTTTCATCACTTCACCCCCACATCCAAAAGAGCCACAATGGAGTGGAAACACGCTGGATCACCGATGAGAAAGAAGTTTAAGGTCACACCCTCTGCCGGTAAAGTGATGGCAACCGTTTTCTGGGATACGACTGGTGTTATCCTAATCGAGTATTTGGAGCGTGGCCATACCATTAAGGCCGATCGTTATTGTGCCACCTTAACGAAATTGCGTAAAGCCATCCGACGCAAACGGACTGGATTACTGAGCAAAGGCGTCATTCTTCTGCATGACAATGCCAGGCCCCATACAGCTCGCCAGACTCAGGAATTGCTGAAAAGGTTCAAGTGGGAGGTCTGGAATCACCCCCCATACAGCCCCGATTTGGCTCCAAGTGACTATTTCATTTTTCCGGCGTTGAAGCGATACTTATCCGGAACATGGTTCACCTCAGACGATGCAGTGAAAACAGCTGCCGAGAAATGGCTCAATGAGCAGGGCCCTGATTACTACCAAGACGGGATAAACAACTTGGTCGAACGTTCTGACAAATGCCTAAACAGGTTTGGCGACTATGTGGAAAAGCGAAGGCCAGATGTGTCTCTTGATTCCCATTTGTATCTTGTTTCTATTGCTAATAAATACTTTTTCATTTGCCTTGTAAACTTTTTTTTGGATCACCCCTCGTATTTCATTTATTGCCCATGTGCAAATGGGCAATAAATGAAATAATTTCGCAGTTACAACACATAAATAAAGTTAACGTAAATCTTAATTTCTTGCTGCATCATTTTCTTTAAAGAGAAGCTCACACATGCTGCCCATTTTATTTCTATAAAAATCAGAATGATTCTGAGACATTTTCACTAAATTAAAATTACTATGGAAAATAATAATTAATATAATGAAGACCAAAATTTAGTCTATCAGGTTCATTTCAAAATTCTTAGCTTAATTATACTCTCGCCACTAAGAATTAGTTATATAACGTATGTAAAAATATTTCCATTCTTCTCAACCTTAAAATTACAGCGTATATAGTGTCTGCAAGCAATAGGGTTAGCAGAGGCTGCTTTTAGGGCGACGGGACGAGTTCAAATTTCGTATAAAGTATGAATATTTATAACAGAAGATTTCTGAGAAGCAGACGCATATGAAATTCTTCTGCAAAAGATAACCTCTAGGTTCAGCATGCACTTTAATAACAAAAGTACGTATATACAGAATTATGAACCTATCAGAAAAGTAATCAAATGAGATACGAGTATTATATAAAAAGTATTGTTACGAAATGTCCAGCCGCGGTAAGATGGCTTCCCCGAAAGGCGGTTTTAGGGTTGCCATATTTGGCGACATTTACAGACAAAATTGGCGGTGTGCCATAGATGGATGGAGAATATTCTAGAACGAATTCTTACCGGTTTGGCTCAGAATGTTCTCGAAGGCATACCAAAAGCTATATAAACCCTGCTTGTACGCGGAGTAGTAATTAATCGTCAGTGGATCGTGAAGTGCATCGAAAGCGTGCATCGTTGAGGCTATCAAGTGCATCGCGAGTTGCAGCGAGGAAAGCCTCGAGAGTACGTTGAGATCCAAGAATGAGCGAACCGAGTCCTAAGCTGTACTCTAATGCTTTGCCGTGAAGCTTTCTTCACCGTTATAGCCTGATAGACTGAAGGCTGTGTTGCTGATCGTTTCAGCATGTTTATCGTAGTTTTTCGACCACTGTCTTTGGAGCTGTCCTGAGTAATACTGGCTATAAATGTGCTAATGTCTTCATTCTTCATCAAGTGTTGTCGTTAATCACTCCAAATCTACGAACCTGTGCAGAACGCAACAGTATTTTATATCCTGATGAAATTTTCACTTCCATTTTAATTCAAGATAGTGTTAAAGAAATCACAGAACATCTCAACGATTAATATTTGGAAAATTTACATTTACTGAAGAAATTTGAATATGATGACTGATGGTATTTATGCAGAAAAATGAGCTTTTGAGAATCGTACAGTTTTACATGAAAAATTCCTTGTTAGTTCAAAGTTCTCCGAATTTCTATTCAGAAACTTCATTAGTTCCTCAAATGTTTGTTTCAGAAGTATCATATTGAAGAGTATATTTAATTTTCAATAATGTTACTTAGATCGTTCGACACAACATTAAGTGCTGAATTGCTTTCATAAAGAAAATGCATCATGCACAATTCTTGAAAACAAAACTGAGCTTTTTAAGTTTGATTTTAACTTATGCTTGTTATAACAAGCATACTGACTTGATACGGATAATAATATTCAATCTCTGAAATATTAGGGAAAATTCGAATAGCCGTCTTTTTTAAACTCTCTAAGAATCTAATTTAAAGAAAACAGAAAATTCCCTTTTTCTTTAAGTGCTTGAAATTCTAATTTATTTCTCCTTTCTGTAATTGAAAATACACAATACCGAAGTTTTCTTTCCTTTCGGCTTTATTTTCAGGCACACAATATGACGGCGGATTTATGCAAGCATCGACGAAATAATTCAAAAGGCGAATCTGCATTTGAAAGAGGTGAAAATATTGACAGACTTAAAATGCAACTGAAGTTTTTATCAGAGAGCAAGCAGAAGTTTACTACTGTTTCTAAAACCTCAGACAAAGCTGTTTATTATTCTAACTCATTTGTTTTACAAGCTGAAATTTTTTAAATAACTGCGCCAAATTAAAGAATTTCTAGAACTTCCTCTCACAAAAATCTTGCTTAAATGAACTTCACGAGAAATACTTGCAATTATACCATACTCATTTCTTAGTAAATAAATCGCAAGATATATTTTGCGACTGCTATCTGAATTTGAATAATGTTACGTGCATCATATACACGAAATAAAATTCCTAGTACAGATAAGGTACATACTTTTAATACGTACATAAGAACAGAAAGTATTACAAGAGTCTGATCTTTGATATCTCTTTTAAACAGATCTCAATGAAATGAACAATTTACATATCATTACTGTACTCTTTTGAATCTTGTCTAATTTATCAAGTTTGAAGGAAATATATATGATTATGAATGTTTGTAAAATCAAATTATTAAAACTGATTTTAATGATAGAATGTGGTTTGACGTCATATTTCAAGACAGCATTTTCTTTCATTCAAGAAAAATTAATAACGTTGGAGTGTTCAAATGCGATATTGTATTATCAGAGAGCTATGCACTACACTGTTAAAAATTTGGTTCAAAGTTTCACCAAACTATGGTGCTGAAAAAGTTGCAACCAAAAGATGGTAAAACACTGAACCTTTATTTGGTAATAGGTTGAACCATTATTTGGTAATAGGTTGAACCATTATTTGTTAATAGGTTTAACCAAGAATTGGCAGTATGTTAAAGCAAGAATGGGGAATGTTGAACCATAAATTAGAAATGCGTTAAATGGGCTATATTACAATATGGATTGAGAATACCTTAAACACTTAATTATAATTATGTTTACCGTTAACTGTAAATTATAGGAAGTTATTTGAGAGTTCAGTCATAAAATTTTATATTATCCATTTTTCTGGTATTTTTTATTCAATTACTGCTATGGCACCCTTCTCCTGGTACTTTTTTTAATTCATTACTGCTGTGGCTAAGATATTTAGAAATTTCTTATGCAAATCAGCATATCTATAGCAATAATTATTGAAAATTTGGCTAGAACAGCAGATTTACTTGCATAAGATTGATTCAGTTTTCAGAGAATGAAAGTATAAAATATATATCATTAAAATACACATTTGCAATATATTAGCATGTATATAAAAATATATTTTTACAAAATTAAATGCCTTACACACCAATAGGAATAAGTTAAAATGTAACTGCTCATTGCAAGAGCTGAATTTTAAAAATTCATGTTTGATATGCCTTCACTTGTAAATTAAATTGCATTAGCTTTGAGATTCAAGGTCTCTAGTATTTAAATTTACAACAGAAATTGCTTTCTCATAACAAAATTGATATTATACATTGTGTGTAATGTGTAATTAACAGCTATTCAACTAATTACTATTATACTATATAAAGAAAAATTATTCCATGCATAATTCTTATTTTCATTCACATGCCATGACACTTACCTTTAAAATTTGGAGACCAGAAGTGTTTGCTAGAATCTGTAAGGTTTCCCATGTCCCCTCCTCACACAAAAACAAGTTTTACTTTATGGTAATTTTTTATTTACAATATGTTAAAATATATTATGAAGCATGATAAATTATAATACTTATGTACCTATACAATAAAGAAAATTTTCCAAAGCTATTAATATTGTTCAATAAATTCAAAAGTAAATTCCATTTTTCTGCAGATTAAACATATCTCTTGGTAGCATGTTATATAGAAACGTCAACATTTCATGTAAAATAAGTCAGAGGAAAAACATAACTTAAGATGGCAAAGCTTTAATGAAGAACACATTTAAATCCACATAGACAAATTTTCTGCAACTGCTACGTAAGAAAAGTAATTCATTAAGAAATATTTTATGCTGAATTTTGCACAGACATACATGTAAGCATAATTTAATAAATTATATCACTTATATTCTGTTTAAGAAATTTAAAATGAAACTACTCATAAAACCTGTCGAATGATTACGTATATTTTATAAATATTTTAATCATTATTTTTCAGAATTTAATAACAAGTACTTCTGAATAATTAGCATACATTATTATGCTTATATAGAAACAGGACATACATCAATAACATTCTTCTAACTTGAAAACTTTAATTGTATGAAATAAATAAGATAAATGTACTTGTAAAGCATGCATGGGCGGATATTTACCATTACTTATAATATTGACAAAAAGCATTTTGCAGTTTCATATCCTGGAGTATTTAAACCAATAAATCTCAGAAAACACAAGTGTATGTAGTAGTCATTTTAATACATTTGTGAAAATTTCAATAGGATATTTAACAATATCATGAAACCCAAATTTAGAATTTTTTATTTAACAATTTAATGGTTGTCTCATATACTTAAACAGTTCTTGCAGTTCATAATCATTAGAAGAGAGACGCAAAGAATGCATGGTACTCAACATTAGGTCAGTGATTTTTCACACTGTTGGTTGTATCGGAAATGCAACGGGTGGTAATTTGTGGGCACAGTGGTCTGACAAGCACATTATATCAAGCTCAGCGACGGTGTACCTCATAACGCACCATTTGGTGTCTGCACTCTTTTGCCAGCATGAATTTCATAAGCTTGTTCTAATGTTCCAATTGAGATAAGTCACAACACATTCTGATCTTGCATGGATGTCGAGGTAGTCTTGGGGGAGTACAGGGTCAGGCCTTCACAACCAGTGATTGAAAGAAGACAACATCTTTTAGATACTGTTTGTAGCTCTATTTTAACATCATTGGGAACCTAAAAAAAGAAGCGTTAATACACAGCTACATAACATCATGCATTATCTAAACTATAAATTTTATATTTACTTTTTCTTTCATAATTCTCACCTATTAGTATTACTAGGTTATACTGACTGATGTTTCTGTGTTTTAGTATATAAGTTACAACA